>CM035444.1:107174740-107369740 GCA_020310875.1 Ceratopteris richardii
ACTCAAAAGTCAGCTTCCATTGCGAGCCTGCGGAAAGAAGCTTCGGGATCCGCAAATCTTTAAAAGATTCATGTAGCCAAAGAGTTCTCTGAAGTGCACAGGGCGGCAATGAAACAGCAGCCTTCGCAGATTGTCAGCTCTATGAGCTCGTAGAGTTAAAGAAACCAACGATGCACCAGAACAAGGGCTATTCTGCCAGATCCAGATAGAAGAATCATCTCTTGGGCGTATCCTCCAAGCGCTCGCAAGAAAATACACAGATCAGCACTGCAACTGGAGATCCATTTGCACCATTACTTGAGTTCCGTATATTGAATGCAACCTTGCAGTATCCGTAAGAGGGAGACACAACTCCGTTATTTCTGAAGGGCAAAAATGCGCTCACAATTTCACGATCAAAAGATAGCCGTAGATCCAAGAGCTTGCACGATTCCTCGATAACGCAGTGATCCACGGAAGCCTGATATGTTTCTGGTGTGGCACGCTGGAGCTCAGTGTGCAACTGACGTTTCAATCATGCTTCTCGACCGATTCCGTTCAGTAACGCGTTCCAGTTATCCACAGGCGCCAATGGAAGGGGAGGACGCGAATGATGCAGGCGAGAAGGGTTCGTAGTACGCAGTCGGCGCTGGAGTAGAGAGGTCGAAGTGAATGTAGAAACGAAGATTGAACCCACGCACGGAAACGAAGCTCTACTCACGTCTCTAGGCGATGCCGTCTGATCTTGGTGGGCGGATTGCCGAATCCTAGGGCGCCCAGCACGATTGATAATGGAAGCACTTGCCCTTCATATGAAGATCGCTCCTGCTTCCTGCTTTTGTTGCTAATTTTTCTGCTTCACAAACATAACTTTGTTGGTTTTTTTTTTTTTGAGAGTACAATGAATTATAAAGACACACACCCGATCTCGTAAGGTAAAAGCAATCATCTTGGTTAGCTCATGGACACTTTTTTTGGGGAATTCATGGATATGTCGAGTCAAGATTTGAACTCAGGACTTCCTCCAGAAGACTTAAAGCATTAACCACTAGGCTATGCATTCTTGGACAACTTTGTTGGGTTTCATTTCATTTGATAGAACAATTTTTCAAATGAATGAGGATCTACTTCAAGGGGTGTGGTAATACACTTGAACACTTCGATGAATGTTCAAAGTCTGGATTCTTCTTTCAAAAGGAAGTTTGATCTTGCAATACTTTCAGATAGCTTAAATTAATTAGAAAGTACAACAATGAAGGGCATAGCACTATCAAACCCTCCAAATCTCACACAAAGAAGGGTTGAACGCTTAGCACCTACTAAGAATGAACAGATCTCGAAGGCCTACTACGATTAGAGATTGGGTAAGGACGTTCCTAAGGACAGACAAGGAGAACAGTTTCAATGAGAGCACCCAAAGGCCCGCTAATTTGCAACGAGACTATGTTTTTACTTCTCATCACTACATGTGGATGCGAGGCATCCTGACAATGCAACCCGGAGGGCTTGAACCCACACTCTCCCCAAGGGATGCAAATGACACGTGTGTATTTCTCATAGAGTTACATGTTAACTTCAAAATGAATATAGTAAGCTTCAGAGAGACACCATTCATTTAAAAGTGTTGATTTTTAGGTAAACTCCATGTAGAGATGATTTCAAGATCATATATGTTTCAATTTAAATGTTTATATTATTTTTTTCATTCATGTGGTGGTCTAAAGCTCGTTTATGTGGAGAGATAATCTGCTACATAACATGTGCATCTTATTTTGTACGGTCTCAATGCTACAAGAGTTCAACTTGAAGGCAAAGATTAAATCAAGGCTCAAGGTTAAATACTCAGAGATCAAAGATCAGCCTGATGCTACCCTTCTACGTGTGTTTGTTTGCATGTGTTTGCCTCTCAAATTTCAAGCCTAATGGAAGAGTAGGTAAAAGACCAAACTTCCAAAAGAAAAATGAAGGCCCTCCAACCAAAAAAAAAAAGGTGAACTAGCCACTATATCACATTAGCTTGATAGCTACCCTCTTTTGAAGTCCCTTCACACCTTTATTCAAAATTTTGACTCTTGCTTTATTGAATGAAGATCACCGCTTTGACTTTAGCTTTACTCTTTTTTGAGTCTCTTTCACACCATATAAATTATTTTGACTTTTACTTCATTGTATAGAGGCCATGAAAAATGTACCTTGTGAGAAAAAAATTATACTTGTGAGAAAAAAATTATACTCAAAAGTGAGCATGAAAACCAACAAAAATCAATCTTGGTCACCATGCCCTCATCACAGCTTTGATGAGACATGTAGGTTGCATCATGAAGTCTTGAAATGAATGTTCACATTAACACAATGGATTGATAGTGGTTATGGAGCATTTTAGGGAAGTGGAAAATTAGATGGTATGAACACTTAGTTTTTTATGACAAAGGGGATGTCATTCCTAGTCTCAAAGGGGAAAAAAATCTTGAAAATGGACATAACCAGCAAAAATCAACTTTGGTTATGATGTATTCCCTAAAGCTTTATGCCAAGAAAGCATATTAGATGAGAACAAATCTTGAGGTGAGAACAAATGAATGTCAATGTTCATTGTGAGATGTCATAACATTATTCTCTTGTGTGTTATGATTCTACGAAAGGAATGGATCATTAGGATAGTAGTTTTTTAGTCTTTGAGGATACTTGAGAGGAATAAAAACATTGGGATTCTCAATGGATGGATCATTAGGGTACTTTGAAAGTATATGATAGTCTACAAATTTTAGACTTGAAACAATGTTAATGTAACTAGGTAGAGTTGTTAGCTACCATGTTCTCTAATGTTCTTTTATACCTTGGAGAACTTTTCTAATGTATTAAAGTTTTATCTCACCTTGTAGAACTTTCTAATGCATTAAAGTTTTATCTCACCTTGGAGAACTTTCTAATGCGTTAAAGTTTTATCTCACCTTGGAGAACTTTCTAATGCATTAAAGTATTATCTTAGTTACAGTTGAGAAAGAGATCTAGCATAATATCAATCATAGAGTTTTTGTGTGTTTTATTTCATAGTATGACATTTTCTTAACATATGGGTTTTTCAAGACTACTCAAGGATCTTCATAAGCACGTTTGATTTCTTTCAAGAAGACAGTTCCCAATCACAACATGGCTTTTCTATTACACTTATGTGTTCCTTGAGTAGCTTTGATGTGAACATTTTCCTTATACATGGGCACTTTTTACTCTAGTAATAGCTAGAGGGTTTTTCCCCATGTTACCACATACATGATTCACTCATATGTGGTGGTACTTTGTACTTAGGGATATTATTCAGCTCTTACTTCAATTCTTAACATCACCAATAGAGAGAGCTATTCCAGCCATATGTCTTCTCCATGTGTCTTGCTGTGTTTGTGCTCCTTGTGTGTGCTTCTCGTATGTCTATCGCACTTCTACACTCACCCAACAGTGGTATCAGAGTCAGTTCAACTCCTTCTTAAGTTTTGATTTTTCACGTCACAACGTACCTGCACTTTTAACAGTGCAAATCAACTTTGGAGCATAGAATGGTAAATTTCAATAGGCAAGAAACATGTCCACCCGTTGTAGTCAGATTCGCCATCAGAGTGATGGTTTGTGAGCTAAAATTTTAGCATTCATTTCAACTTTCGTCGAAGTAAAGATTTTGTCACATTCTTGTTCTTTAGTGAAATGGCGGGCAACAATGAATTGTTTGGCATGCTTCAAGCCGAAGATAAGCTTGATGGGACCAAATATCCAATGTGGTCTTACCTGATGAAGCATGTTCTTGTTACAAAACAACTTTGCAACATAGTAGTAAATGTAGATCGAAGACTCACAGGTTCTTCTACTTCACAGTCTACTGTCACAGATGGAGCTTCTTCTTCAAGTATAGTGGTCTCTCCTTCTCCACCTACACAGGAGTGTCAGACATTGATCCACAGGGATCAGTCACAGGGATGATCCACAGGAATCAGTCCATATGATCCACAGGGATCAATTCATGTGTGTGAGGGACAAGGGCCAGTTAGCCAAGGTCCCACGCTCGGGGGATACCCTAAGGTACTTTGGTAGTCGTGGGAGTACTTGGGTAGTAATGGGATTAAGTGTTGCATGTGGCCATCATGCAACACTTGTTCCCATTACTACCCAAGTACTCCCATTACTACCAAAGTAACTTAGGGTATCCCCCGAGCGTGGGACCTTGGCTAGCTGGCCCTTGTCCCTCACACACATGAATTGATCCCTGTGGATCATATGGACTGATCCCTGTGGATCATCCTTGTGACTAATCCCTGTGGATCAATATCTGACAAGGAGCAACTTAGATGGGATGGAAAAGATGCTCAAGCTCATGCATTGATTGCACTTTTTGTGAAGCATCATATAGTTCCACACATTTAGTCATGTTCTACATCAAGATAGGCATGGGACACTCTTGCTTCTTTGTATGCCGTGCGTAATGAAGCATGTGTTGCATACTTGAAGATGTATGTATGGCTAAAAATGAGTCTGTGAATGTGTATGTGACACGCATCAAGGACTTTAAACATAGATGAGATTATTTTGGATGCATCACTCATCTATACATTGTTGAAAGGATTACCGGAATCTTTTGAAAGCAAGAAGAGCAATCTAGAGTGAATAGGAGTCGTTTGATTGAGGGAACACAAGCACTTGCTATCTCACAAAAAGGGAAAAGCAAGTATGGTTCAGCTTTGGGTTCATCAAAACCAAAGCCTCAACCTTCCTCTTCCACTCATTCCTCTAATGATGCTAATTTGCAAAAGAAGAAGAGATGCAAATATTTTCAAAAGGATGGTCATAATATTGATGAGTGTAGAAAGCTTGCTAAGTGCAATGAAAAGAAGAAGGAATCCGACATGTCTTGCTAAAAATTCAGCAAATGCAAAGAATGATGAAGTTAACATGGCTCAAGGTTTTTGGAAGTGTGTTGTTAAATGTCATTATGATCTTTGCATTCTAAATGTATAGTTGTGAGTGAGGCTAATCCAAATTGGTTCTTTGATAGTGGTGCTTCAAAGCACATAACTTCATGAAAAAGGCTTTTTGTGTCTTTGAAAGATGCACCCAAAGGAGGACATGTGGTGTGTGCAAACAACACCTCTTATCCTATCATTGGAGTAGGAGAAATTGAGCTTACAGTTGCAAATGGAGGTGTGATTCTCTTGAAAAATGCATTGTATGTGCTTGATATCAAAAAGAACTTAATTTCAGCTCCATTGATTGCCAAAATTGGACTTCATGTACATTTTGTTGATGATAAGTGTATGGTTCATGATTTTAGCAATGACGATATTATCGTGATGTCTGGTATATTATGTAATGGTTTGTATTGCGTGGATACATACAAGAGGGCTACCTCGAATGCTTTGGTTGTTCATACTTCTTCCATGGCTGAAATAGAGCTTTGGCATGCTCATTTTGGTCACATGAACTTCAATAGTTTGCTTTACTTGCAAAACAAGGACATGATTATTGGTTTTCCAACACTTGAGTCCATTGAAAAGCATGCATGTGAAGGTTGCATTCTTAGAAAAATGCATCATGCTTCTTTTCCAAAAGATAGTCATATGCACACTACAAGAAAATTGCAGTTTGTTCATAGTGATGTATGTGGTCCCGTCAAGACTCCATCTTTTGGGAAGCATGTATGTTTTGTTACCTTCATTGATGATGCTACTCCCCATACACGGATTTATCCTATGGAAGCAAAGAATGAGGTATTTTCTTGCTTCAAAGCATTTTTAGCTATGACTAAAATTTTTTCTTCAAACAACCTTTTGACTTTATGCACGAATCCTGGTGGTGAATACATGTCACACGAGTTTAATGCTTTTCTTCGTGAAAGAGGTATTTCACACTAATGTATGGTGCCATACACCTCAGCAAAATGATGTTGTCGAGCATAAAAATAGAACTCTCCTTGAAATGGCAGGATGTATGGTTAAAGGAAAGCACCTTCTTGATAAGTTTTGGATGGAAGCGGTCATGTGTGCAAATTATGTGTAGCATTGAGAGTCATCACTCCTTATGAGGTTTGGAATGCACATAAGCCAGTCGTATGCACGTGTTTGGTTGTTTTCCATATGCTCTTGTGCCATCACAAAAACATCACAAACTTAATGACAAGGAAAAGAAATGTATATTTGTTGGTTATAGTGTTGAAAGTAAGGGATATCATTTGTACCATCCATTGATTAACACAATTATTGTGAGTTGGGATGTGGTATTTGCTGAAAATTCAATTTTCCCTCTACTTGAATGCAAAAAATAGACAACAGTTAGTTCACAAGATGTGTTCGAGACACTCATGCCTTTGTTCCAAAGTGATGCGCTTGACTATGCCCATGTAGAGCAGCTAATTGAGGTCAAAGGGCTAAAAAATTCTAGCAAAATAGAGCTGAAAATGCAGAGAATTTCCAGACAAAAATGCTTGAATTTTTTGTTAAAAATTATCGGCACTGTCGGAAATTTCCAACCACATATGGTTGAACATTTGCATAAAAATATGGTTGAAAATGGGCATGAAATTCAGCCCACGCATGAGCCACTTACTTTTGAAGATGCATGTGATGATCCACATTGGATGAGCACTATGCAAACAGAAATGGATTCCATACATGTGAATGGTACTTGGGAGTGATGTGAATTGCCAAAAGGAAAAAAATGCCATCGGTACAAAGTGGGTTCATAAGATTAAGAGAAAAGTTGATGGTAGTATTGATCGTTACAAAGGTAGATTGGTTGCCAAAGGATATGCCCAACAATATGGCATTGACTATGAGGAAACTTTTGCACCTACATCACGCATGACTACCATTCATACTGTGGTTGCATTGGCTGACCATCAAGGTTGGAAAGTACATTACTTTGACATAAAAATAGCTTTCTTGAATGGAGATTTACAAGAAGAGGTCTATGTGAAGCAACCTCTTGGATTTTCTATGAGAAGGAGAGAGCATATGGTTTGTCTTTTGCATAAACCCTTGTATGGTCTCAAGCAAGCTCTATGTGCATGGTATGACAAAATCCATAAGCACTTGATTGCTCTTGGCTTCACATGTCCTCCACTTGGAAGCACACTCTATGTACGCAAAAATGGGGCTAATCTTACAATGCTTGTTCTTTATGTCGATGATATACTCTTGATTGGGTCATGTGATGCAAAACTTGACATTCTTATGGCTGGTTTACAACATACTTTTGATGTCACTTATCTTGGTCTTTTGAGCTACTTTCTTTGCATCCAGTTTGTATCCATTAAGGGGGGGAATTGTTATGCATCAAGCAAAGTATGTTGAAAAACTACTTCAGTGTTTTGACTTTGAGGATTGCAAGCCAGCTTCCACACCAGTTGAGATAGGATTGAGGTTCTTCGTTGAGGATTCAAGTGATGCATTTAACACTTCATTTATCAACAAGTTGTGGGATGTCTTATATATGCATGCAACATAAGGCCACATATACAGTATGCAATTTCCCAGTTGAGTGGATTCATGCATAGCACTGGCACTAAGCATGTCAAGTGGTGAAACGTGTGTTTAAATATCTCAAAAGCACTTTGAGCTTAGGTATCTTTTATGGAAGAGAGGTAATTGCTTTTTCCTTGGAGACTCATGCATATCTTGGTCGAGTAAGAAGCAACCAACAGTGGCGACATCGAGCTGTGAACTGAGTACAGTGAAGTTTTCACAGCTACAATGGAGTGTATATGTTTGAGACTCTTATTGATGGATCTTTGCATGGAGATTGATGTTGCTACGCATATTCTCACTGATAGTCAGAGTGCATTGGTTGTTGCACAAAACCCAATGTTTCATGCACGGACCAAACACATTGAGGTGCATTATCACTATGTGAGAGAGTGCCTTCATGCAAGAGATATTGATTTTGTATATGTGCCTTCACAAGATAATGTGGTAGACATATTCACCAAAGCTCTTCCATAGGAAAAGTTTGAAGTTTCTCACAAAGCTTTAGGCTTATTACCTTGTGGTGGCTGATATGTCACTCTTTGTATACGATCACATCATTCGCTCCAGGGGGGTTTGTTATACTTATGTGTTCCGTGAGTAGCTTTGATGTGAACCTTTTTCCTATACATGGTCACTTTTTACTCTAGTGCTAGCTACAGGTTTCTTCCCCATGTTACCACATACATGATTCACTCATATGTGGTGGTACTTTGTGTTTAGGAATATTATTCAGCTCTTACTTCAGTTTTGAACATCATAAATAGAGAGAGCTATTCCACTCATCCGTCTTCTCCGTGTGTCTTGCCGCATTTGTGCTCCTTGCGTGTGCTTTGCGTGTGTCTCTCGCACTTCTACACTCACCCAAAACTTTCAAGCATTTCAAGAATCCTTTGTGGCTCTTCCGATGGTCCTTGAATGATTTTCCAATGAAACAAAAACTAGGAAATTACCCATTAGCATTCAACCTTCCCAATTTTCTATTCTTTGATACCATTTTGTAGGATAATGATTTATGGATATAGATCTACTACCATGAAAGAAATAGTTGGCAAAAAAGGGTAATAAGAACATAAGAGAGACCAAGAGAACTCAAAAATCTTGATTCCCAGCTTTTGAAGAGGTATTCAAGGAATAGTGCATGGCTTTCACCCACCCATGTACTCATGTAAGCTTCAATGTTGACCAGAAGGACAAATTCTAGGCGGATGATTGAGTGATTTGGGGTTGTTGTAAATATGCTAAGAAGAGCATAAGGCAGAGAAAAAGATGGGCCCCAAAATTTTTCCGATTTGGACATCTTATTTTTGTATCATAATCATTTTGTAATATATATTTTCCGATGTAAATGCACTAGAGGAGTCCTCTAGATGCATCCCCACAGAAGATTAGTAGCTTACCCATGTAAATTAGTAGGAAATTAGCCTTTTAGTGAATAAAGGGCTGGTCTCTTATGTGAAAGGACCATTTTTAGGGCACATGTATATAAGTCAATTGGTGACTCTTTGTAGACACTTTTTGCCATTGTGAGAATCAAGAGCACAGAATTTCGAATTTGTGTCTTCTTCTCTCTGTATCATCTTCTTTGTGAGCTTGTATGTAGGTGTGTTGCTTGAAAAGAGCGTTAGGAAGTGTTGTCTATCCATGAAAGTGTTTGTTTGTTGTGGTTAAGGTGTGTGTGAAATGTAGGCAGTGCTGAAGTGTAGGAAGGTCATTCCTGCGACTCAGTATTTTGCTCATAACTTGAAGTAGAAGCATCAGAATTGAGTGAAAATACTAGCATTGATGCGTCCTCTCGAGAGCTTTGAAGCACATATGCTGTTTGCTATATTCAGAGTTTGGAGCTAAGAGAAAAGCTCATATTACTATTGGGTGCTGCTCCAAGTATCGTGACACTATGACTGACAGTTGAAGCTTGTTTGGATTAGTCTTTGCCTTGTTTGCACTCTTTGGGAAGCTCATTTGCATTGATCTTCATTTGAATGCATGTCTTCATACACTCGGTTAGGTTCAGATACTCATCGGATTGATAAATAAAGCATGAATCCCCACTATATGCACTTGAGGGGGATCGAGGTATAGTCTCTTTCTCCACAAGTCCCTAGGATTGTCCTGAGGTACACACGTTTTTGGTGCCGTTGCCGGGGAATGTCGAATCAAACCGAGGCATTTGTGTGATGGTAAGTAGCTTTTAGCATTGAAGCGAGTAGAGGAGTTGTGAATTTCTCTTCTTTGGTAAGTCACATTCATCCGCACTTATTACTTCTCACTCTTGGAAGTATATCGCGTCTTTTCCCCAATCTTGCACTACCTTCAACTGTCTCATGAAGGGTCTTCCAAGTATCATCTCATAATTGCTAGCCCTTTCAAATTGACAGATTGCAAAGTGTGCTCGAATTCAACTCTGCAAGTGGTAAAAATTACCCGTTCCAATAATCCCAAGGGTCGTTCAATGTGTCCGTCTGCCATTTGTATCTTCATGCATGTTGGTCTTAGAGCTGGTTTTCCCCATTTCTCCCATATTTCTTTAGTTGCAATTCCTACTCCAGCTCCAAAATCCAAGATGGCTTTAGTGGTGTAACCCCTATAGGTAATTGGAAGACAAGTGTTTCCTTCATCTCCTTCGTTGAAATCTCCAACCTTATCGACCGGGATTTTTACTGTGTTTACTTCATCAGGCATCTCCCTCTCTTCCGCCTCGATCTCCAGTTGTCTGGTTAATCTCTCCTTCAAATGTGGTCTGACCTTCAAAAGTTCTTACAATGTCAGAGTACAAGGGATTTTTACCTTTCTAAGGTATTGTATGATGAAAAAGAAAACAACCATATCCATTGAAGAAGTAGGAACAAGTTCAAAGAAACCCATGAGGGGGACTAAACGCCTAAGAGAGGAAGAAGCTCAAGAGACACCACAATCAAAAAGAACACATATATTGCCAAAGATTCCAATGACACAACAACCAATTACGAAAAGAGACCTCTCTGCAGCCCTGGAAGAAACGCATCAGTATATGCGGGGGCAAGTAAATTTAAACATTCAAGGTCTCCATTACAGACAGGCAAGCCATGAAAAGAAACACAAAGATAAAGAACATACTCCAGAACAATCTGCCAGATACAAAGAACTAGGGTTAGAAGATTCGAGCTCTGATGAAGAATCCAGCCCAGAGAAGGACACCTTAGACACTGATATACGAACTGAAATGAACAACGAAGAATGGATAGAAATAAATCGGGTTGAAGTCACACCTGACAATCAACAACAAAAAGCACAGCACCAGGAAATACAAACTGAACAGGAATACTTGATTCAGTTAAATGATCAGTCAAAGATAAGCATCAAGGAAGTTCCAATAACTAATAAAGATGTAGTGCCACCTATCAAAGAAGAAATACAAACTCCAGTGGACCAGGACTCAGGCCTACAACAAAATAAGGAGCCAACCGTGATCGAAGTGCCTGATGATACACCTCAAGGTAAGATTGACCACAAGTAGGCTGAGCCAAGCATACAACTTCATATTAGGCAGCCCCATGATACTACGTTACATGTTGCACAAGGGAAAGATGTTACAACAGGAAAAGAACCTATCATCCCTACCACATGGTTAAATGTGGATGTTACTCAATTGAAACCGGTTGTCGAGCAAATGATACAAACGGCCATGGACACGCAACAGCAAATGATAGACACATATGCGGATTATGACAAGGCCATGCGAGAAAAGAATCAATTTCAAATCATGAGTGAACAATTGTCCGCACAGCTTCTCCAGGCCCAACAAGAGATTTCAGCCAAAGGAAGGGAGATAACCTTAGTTAAAGAGCAATGTAACACATTGATGAAACAGCATCATCAACTCCAAGCACAACTAACAGATTTACAAAGACAACTTGAAGCCAGCGAAGCAAACAAGGAGAGAATGAAAGCTAGAAGCAACTTGCTAGAAACCCAATTAAAAGTATACATGGAGGAAAATGATAGTTTGCGCAGCAGAAATAAAGAATTGATGAAGGCATTATTATATGATCAGCCTATAGAAAAACAAGAGGCTTCTGCGACTGACCAGAAAGAATTAAGAGATCAGAATGAGAAGTATGCAGAATTGCTGAAGCAAGAGAAGGCCTTAAGAGAAGAATGGCAACGTGAGTACGTTCAAGAAATTGCTGAGCTAAAAAAGCAGTTGAATACGGCCAATGGAAAACTCGCAGTATGTTACTCTGAAAATATGGATCAGGTAGCAGAGATCGGTAATGAGTTATTTGCTACCAAAGAAGCACTCCGAGCAGCTATGCAAGAAGTTGAAGAGAAGACTGCATGCCTTGCACAATTAGCAACTAAAGCAAAAGAGCAAGTACCAATCGGGACACCAGTAGAGCCAACACGAGAAAATCCTACTGACGAGGTAGAGGTACGTCCTCTATCTCCCCCGATTTATAATTCCCCAATAAAAGAGCAGATGGCGGACCCATGTGATGATCATCCCATGCCATACACTGCAGAAATAGGTCAGAAGGAACGGGAACTATTGGTGTCCCGGTTGACAGAGAATTTTGAAAATGAAGTGATCAAAGTAATGCAGGCAAAAATAAAGGGCAAAGACTTGGATACGATAATGGAGCCTTTCAACATTCCATATGGATTATTGAAAGAGAAGACAAGGCGATACATAAAGAAGAGCACACAAAAAAATTCAGACGACCAATTGCATTTTAATGATAACACATTCAATTATACTCAAGAAGAATTTGAAGTGGCACAACCTGTCTGGAGAAGAAAATTTTTGGAGAAAAATCCTATATTGTGGGTGCATTGGCAAGCAACACTTATTACAGGTAAACCCTTCATTTTGCCCAACACCACGTCGTCGAGAAGCCAGAGAATTTTTGGACATGCAAAAGAATGGTGTTATCAATAAACAATGGCTGAATTATCTGCTACTTCCAAGTCCACCCCATAATCATTTACCAACAGAAGATTACATGGTAAAAACAATTAAATTTTGGCTACATTGTTACGCAACAGTACCCGATTTAACAATCAAGATGACAAATAAAATCCTAAGCATGATACTTACAGATTTGAAGGTGTTCAAGCATGCGACATATACATTTTTGAATTTCATTGGCATTAATCAGGGAACAGATATTCTCGTTTTTTATTTTTCTGTTATGCCTAGCCGACCACAATAATGGCATATTATTCTAGGCTTATGTTTCTACCGAGTACATATATGCAAACATTCAAAGAAGCGTTTTTCACAGGTTTTTTGAAATTGACTCAGAAATTTTCTTAAAGATGTCATCCAATTTGAATGCCAGACTGGTGGCATATGAGCTAAGCTTCTTCGCTGACCACAGATAGCCGCCACATGATGGTGTGAAAGCAGAATAGGGGAAGCAACTAATGATACGTGAAGCTAATCTGCTTAATGAAACAGAGCAAAAAGTATACAGAACATACTCCCATCGACTTCCAAAGCCTGTCGGGGATGATAGAGTTCAGGAGGGGGCAGTGTTGAGGGAGAGTCCAACAAAAAGAAGAAAAGAAGAAGACAAAGAAAGAAGCTTCTGTTGGAGATAGACGTCTGCGGAAGCACGCGAACAGCACAAGGAAGTAGAAGAAGCTTGGAGCACAAACACACAATACTGAATGTATTACTAGAGAATGTACAAAGATAAGTAGCCCATTAGGGCAATAGGCGTATATACAAGCCGGGGGAAAAAAACCTCCTAAAGAGGGAAAAAAGTGCCCCGGCAGTCCTAGAGTGTTCACACACATCACTACCTAAATATATCAACAAATCCCCCCTGGGAGTGATGCGGTGAACAAGGAGCTGGCACTCATGTATAAGGAAGTGCCAAGCTATGTGGAAATCACTCCACAAAAGGAAGTAAGCCCAAAGCTTTGCGAAAAGCTTCAAACTTCTCCCTAGGCAGAGCCTTCGTGAAAAGGTCTGCAATGTTCTCCTGCGTGGGCACATATGCCAAGCTGATCTCCCCAGCAGAGAACCTCTCCCTGACATAGTGATAATGCACCTCAATGTGCTTAGTGCGAGCATGGAACACATGGTTCCTCGCAACTGCCAATGCGCTCTGACTGTCAGTGAAGATGGTGGTGGCAGAAGACTGGCCAACACCCAAATCAGCCATAAGGCGTCTGAGCCACACACACTCAACAGTCGCTGTGAAAGCTGCCCTATACTCAACCTCACAACTGGAAGTGGCCACAGTAGGCTGCTTCTTGCTCAACCAAGATATACATGAGCTACCAAGCATGAAGCAAAAACCACTGGTGGACACACGAGTGTCATAGCAACCAGCCCAATCTGAGTCAGAAAAAGCATGCAAATCTGGCGGTAGTGATCCCCCCTTGGGATAAAACAACCCAAGTAGCCGAGTACCACTCAAGTAGCGAAAGATGCGCTTAACCGCTTTCCAATGCGTGACTCCTGGGCAATGCATAAACCTGCTCATCTGTGAGACAGCAAACTGAATATCTGGCCGAGTAATGCATAAGTAAATCAAGCATCCAACAGCCTGCTGATAGAGAACAACATCAAATGCATCTCCAGCATCATGAAGACTCAATCGTAAACCTGTCTCCATAGGAGTGGCAATAGGCTTACAGTCTTCAAGGCCAAAACGCTGCAATAATGTGTCAATATATTTCGTTTGAGACAAAGCCATTCCACCATCAACGTGCATAAACTGAATGCCCAAATAGTGATGCAAATGCCCCAAATCAGACAGCTCAAATGAGGCATGCAAATGAGCCTTAAAATCAGCAATATGTGTCTCAATAGGACCAGTGAGCAGCATGTCATCAACATAGACAACAGTGATCAGAAGCACATCATTAGCACGCTTAACATATAAGGTGCTTTCAGTTGGACTGTTCTCAAAACCATGTGCAATCAGATAGGCATTTATCTTCTCATACCAAGCACGTGGTGCTTGCTTTAAACCATATAGCGCCTTCTTTAATCTGCACACCTGGTTTTCATGCCCTTTCTGCACAAAGCCACGGGGCTGAAAAACATACACTTCTTCATGCAAGTCACCATTCAGAAATGCTGTTTTAATGTCCAACTGATGTACATTCCAACCATGATGGGCTGCAAGTGCACAAATGCTACGAACAGTAGTCATACGGCATGTAGGTGCAAAGGTCTCATCAAAATCAATGCCTCTTTCCTGCGCATAACCCTTTGCAACAAGCCTAGCCTTATACCTATCAACGGTACCATCAGTTTTACGCTTCAGCTTGTATACCCACTTAGTGCCAATGGCCTTCTTGCCAGGAGGCAAGTCACATAAGGACCATGTACCATTCTTCATTATAGCATCATATTCAGATTGCATAGCAGCCATCCAATTTTCTGAATTTTGTGCTTCATCAAAAGAAACAGGCTCATTCTCATCACAGAGACTAGATGCATCCATAGCATAGCAATCTGATGCAAAGGAGGCACTATGAGAGCTTGAACGAGTACGATATGACAAAGGTGCATCTAATTTGCTGTCACGCAAAGTCTGCACCAGCAATTTTGGCATAGTTTTTGCCTCCTCAATATCAGCTCTCTCATCAGCAAGTGCATCATGTAAATCTGCATCAGAAATGGAATGATCTGCATCATCATATGAAACTTGCAAAGGCTGAGAAGTTGCCTCATTAGGACCAACACTAGCCTGTCCACCTGTAAAAAGAGGCATCAAAGTATCATACATGTCTTTGGAGCTAACAGATGTCTCCTTAGTACATGAAAGCAATGGCTGAATAGCATCTTCCACAAAGACAACATCACGGCTAACCAGAATGCGTTTATTCTGTGGATGATACAGACGATAGCCTTTACTTTCATAAACTGTACCCAACAAAAATACATTTTACTGCCTTATCATCCATTTTTCTGTGATGTTGTTCAGGCACTAATGCATATGCCAAACAACCAAAAACACGCAGATGAGCAACAGATGGCTTCCGGTCATGCCAAGCCTCATATGGAGTGATAGACTGCAATGCTTTAGTGGGACACCTGTTCAGTACATATGCTGCACACATGACAGCCTTAAGCCAGAAACTATGTGGTAAAGCCTGACTTTTGACCATGCACCTCGCCATCTCCATGAGTGACCTGTTCTTTCGTTCAGCAACTCCATTCTGTTGAGGTGTATACGGTACTGTACACTGGTGTTTTATCCCACGTTCAGCCAGAAATGCATTAAAATCTGAAGACATATATTCCCCCCCTCGATCAGAACGGAGGGTGCCCATTTTACATGCTGACAGATTTTCAGCTAAAACCAAAAACTGTTTGAAGCACATGAACACTTCGGACTTTGCTTTGAGTGGATATACCCATGCATGCCTGGAAAAATCATCAATGAAAGTCACGAAGTAAAGGTAATTTCCAAAAGAGGGTGTCTGCATAGGACCACAGACATCACTATGTACAAGCTGCAATTTCTGCTTAGCCAGAACTGAACCATCTTTTGGAAAGGAAGAACGCTGCATTTTGCCCAAAATACAGCCTTCACAAACATGTTTTCCAGGTGCCTCAAGTTTGGGCAAAGAGGACACCATTTCAGATTTCTGCAGGCGTAACAAACTAGCAAAATTCAGATGACCAAAGTGTGCATGCCAAAGCTTTGCATCTGACATAGCCTGAGAATCATGAACTGCACATGCCGAATCATTCACAGATCTTTCATAGTCTATGAGCTTATACAGCCCACGACATAAGATGCCAGAAGCAATAATCACATCGCCATTTGAGAGATCATGGACTGTACACCTGTCATCAACAAATTTCACAACCAAGCCAATCTTGGCTAATGCAGAAACTGATAACAGATTCTTTTTGATCCCTGGCACAAATAAAGCATCTGACAAAGTGAAAGAACTACCATCAGCAGTAGTCAGAATGATCTTACCAACTCCCATAACAGGATAAGAGGAGTTATTGGCGCATGTGACAGTATTCCCTGTAGGGGCAGGCTCGAGTGAAGAGAAGAAACTGCGCTGTGAGGTAATATGTTTGATCGCCCCACTGTCAAAGTACCAAACATCTGAGTCTACTGCAGACATGCACTGATCATGAGAAGATGGGTCAAAACTGCAGACAGTAGTAAACGCCCATTCTTCTTCCTGCACAAGATTTGCAGACTCTGTTTTTGGTATAGAGGCCTCTGCAACAACCATTCCAGTCTCTTTCTTCTTTGCCTCTTTAGCAGCCAGTTTTGGACAGTTCTTTATAATATGATCATTTCCTTTACAGTACTTGCAGAACAATTTCTGCTTTTCTGATTTCTTTTCATCTTTATCCTGGTTCTTCGATTGTGAAGCATTTGCAGATTTTTGCTTACTAGTAGAAGAGCTCCATTTTCCTTTGCCCTTTTGACTAGCCAAGAAAGCTTGATCTGCAACACGCATAATGGACCTGTTCTGCCTGGACTGATCTTCCTGCAACAGAACAGAGACTAATTCTTCAAATGATAAGGCATTCGGATTGCCTTTCATCATCAACCGAAGAGTAGAGGCAAAACTCTGATATGAATCAGGAAGACCATTCAGAACGGTTTGCACAAGTGAGCTATTTGGTATAACCTCATCAGCAGAAATCAATTGTTCCTTCAGGTCTTTGATCTTTGTAAGAAAATTGTCCATAGAATCACCTTCATTCATGTGCTCACTCTCCAACTGTTTTCGGAGGTAAGCAACACGAGCCTCATTCCTAGCCTGGTACAAAGTGGTAAGTGTATCCCAAGCATCCTTTGCTGTTCTGCAAGAGCGAATGTGAGGAATAATGGCACGTTTGACAGACAAAGCTATCAATGCATGTGCCTGGGCATCTCTGCCATCCCAACGAATCTGCTCTGCAGTAGGTGCAACAGAAACAGCAACACGAACAGGAATCTGCGGAATATCATCTTCGACACCATCTTCATCACCTCCAGTACCTCCAGCACCTGTATTTGTAGTACTTGTAGTCGCAGGTGTAACAGGACGTCTTTCAACACCCTGCACAATGTTCCACAGTCCTTTTGCAACCAGTACATGTCGCATCATATAAGCCCATAATGGGTAGTTGGTACCATCCAACTTATCCTCAACAGCCAACATACGGAATACATCACTGCTTTCAGCCATGGCCGGTGACTAAAATACCTTGATGCAGAAAATTGACTGTATCTCAAAAAGTTGAACGGAACTGCCTAGACGAGTTCTGCTAGACCTGTAGCAAACTTTGAGACGCTTAAACTGGCGAACAGAAACTGGTATATACCTTTGGCACAAAAGGACGAAATAGCCTGCACAAGCGCTGCGATAGTGTGTTCGGAGGCCGAAACGAGCTCAGATCGTGATTTTGGCACCACACAGCAAAGCTGTTTTGATCTCGGAAACACCCTGAGTATGCTCACCAAATTTCGTGCGAATCTGAGACTACAAACGGAGGAGTGTTGACGACGCCCTAGAAGAAGCGACGACCTGCTCTGATACCAATTGTTGGAGATAGACGTCTGCGGAAGCAAGCGAACAACACAAGGAAGTAGAAGAAGCTTGGAGCACAAACACACAATACTGAATGTATTACTAGAGAATGTACAAAGATAAGTAGCCCATTAGGGCAATAGGCGTATATACAAGCCGGGGGAAAAAAACCTCCTAAAGAGGGAAAAAAGTGCCCCGGCAGTCCTAGAGTGTTCACACACATCACTACCTAAATATATCAACAGCTTCATTAAAAGATTACATTTGAAGATATGTCTCTACAAGAAGCCCTGTAGGGGCGCAACACCCATCTCTGCACACAGCCCCGCAGGGGCACACATCAAGGAAAAGCACGTAGGAGGGAAGGAGGAACCAGGGCGAGGAAGTATCCATGAAGACGTGCAAGAAGATATCCGACGGTTCCAGAACCCCAAGAAGGTACTTCAACCTCTTGATCTTTGGAAGGTCTAGATCGAAGGCTGAAGAACTAGACCTTCATACCTTCCACTGGTGGCGTGCGTGGTAACCCGGCTTAACAGGCAACACGAATGCATCAGGCCCAGAGGATGTAAAAGAAAAATCAAGAAGAGGCCATCAAAACTGAACACCTGTCTAACAAACACGCAGAACTGACGAAGAGATGCATGCGGACAACAAGTGACAGAGGGGGAGATAGAGATAAAGAGGGGGAGAGTGTTGCAGAGCTAAGAAGAGCATAAGGCAGAGAAAAAGATGAGCCCCAAAATTTTTCTGATTTGGACATCTAATTTTTGTATCATAATCATTTTGTAATATATATTTTGTTGCATTAGAGGAGTCCTCTAGATGCATCCCCACAGAAGATTAGTAGCTTACCCATGTAAATTAGTATGGAATTAGCGTTTTAGTGAATAAAGTGCCGGTCTTTTGTGTGAAAGGACCATTTTTAGGGCACATGTATATAAGTCAATTGGTGACCCTTTGTAGACACTTTTTGCCATTGTGAGAATCAAGAGCACAGAATTTTGAATTTGTGTCTTCTCCTCTCTGTATCATCTTCTTTGTGAGCTTGTATGCAGGTGTGTTGCTTGAAAAGAGTGTTAGGAAGTGTTGTCTATCCATGAAAGTGTTTGTTTGCTGTGGTTAAGGTGTGTGTGAAGTGTAGGCAGTGCTGAAGTGTAGGAAGGTCATTCCCGCGACTCAGTATTTTGCTCATAACTTGAAGTAGAAGCGTCAAAATTGAAAGAAAATACCACCATTGGATGCATCTTCTCGAGAACTTCGAAAAGCATATCCTATTTGCTATATTCGGAGTTCGGAGATGAGAGAAAAGCTTATTTTACTGTTGGCTGTTGCTCCAAGTATCGTGACACCATGACTGACAAATCAAGCTTGTTTGGATTAGTCTTTGCCTTGTTTGCACTCTTTGGGAAGCTCATTTGCATTGATCTTCATTTGAATGCATGTCTTCATACACTCGACTAAGTTTAGATACTCATCGGATTGATAAATAAAGCGTGAATCCCCACTATATGCACTTGAGGGGGATCAAGGTATAGTCTCTTTATCCACAAGTCCCTAGGATTGTCCTGAGGTACACACGTTTTTGGCGCCGTTGCTGGGGATGTCGAATCAAACCGAGGCATTCGTGTGATGGTAAGTAGCTTTTAGCATTGAAGCAAGTAGAGGAGTTGTGAATTTCTCTTCTTTGGTAAGTCACATTCATCCGCACTTATTACTTCTCACTCTTGGAGTGTGTGTAGTAAGTTGATAGTATAGGGAAGTGAGTAGAGTGAGTAGAGTAGGAGGAAGAAGGGAGTAGTTAGGGAGTTAGAGTAGCCATTAAATCTAGTCTTGTGAGTCTTTTCAGTTAGGAAGAACTTTTCAAAAGAGTATAAAAGCCAAAAACTTTATCTTTTTCAAATCACTTGTTTCCAAAGTAAGTATTGTGCCTAGCCAAGCAGTCGAGTATCGAGTTTGGCGATCACTCTGGCTTTAGCTCTTCTTATTGCTTTCAATGGCACGGTGTACTCCTTATCACTCCTTGACGACTCTATCACTTCTATCACGTTGATTTGCACATTTGAGTTAACTTTGTTGGGGTTTTTGGGGCAATCTCTGAAAAGGTGTTCTTTACCACAATCACTACAGTATCCTTCCCAAACTCGTTGTGGTGGTGGTGGGTTTGGTAGTGTACATTCTTTGATATAATGATCACCTCTGCATCTATAACATGGTCCTCTAGGTACAGGCGGTCTGTTCATAGGTCGGGGGGGATATGGGTGCTTTGGGAACTGTGTACATCAATGACACATAATCCTGCTCATATCCGTAAGAATTATTTGGTGCTTCCATGCCATATGTATATGGTTCGTACATTTGTCCATATTCTATCATAGAGCTGTCATAATTGGGATAGTTTCCTTGACTATGGTCATAGGATGAGTCATATGGTTCATTACTAGTCAAAGGTGTGGCTGGAACTATTGCTCTCTCTAATTTTGCTTCAGGTTGAGCCATTTTCACTGGGACAACATTTTGAGGATGGGGTGGTTGTTGCCCTAAAACCGGTTGTGGTTGAGTGTAACCTTGATAAGCATAGGGTCGTGGTAACGGTGCCTGCTGCTCATATATAGGATGTCTAAAGGCTTCTCCTCCTTGATCTCTCTAAGGGTATCCATAAGGTCTCATGAGCCGTTGTACTGGTCTTGATTGCCGATTGTAAGGATAGTTTTCTGTATTGTGGTTTGTGTACTTTTGTTCTATGCTGCAATATTGTAGAGGGCCCGGAATAGGTGGTCTATTGTAAGCATAAGCAGGTGGTGCGGCTACTCCCCTAGTGCACAAATGAGAGGGATGATCACCTCCACAATGCATACATCTTCTAAGCATGGGCACTCTCATTGGGTTGTTGGGGTAGTTCCTCTGTCCTTGAACGTTTAGTTTCTTTTGATACTAAGTCAACTATTTTCTCTACATTGTTCTTAGGGTTTGATGTGCTGCTGGCGGAATCTTCACTTTTCACACTACCTTGAGGTATTTCCAGGTCTTCCGCTAGATTGTCCTCTAGGTCAATACATTCTTTCATACATTCTTGCAAAGTTTGAACCATTTTCACATATACCAGAGATCTTAAAGATCTATTCACTGACCCTTCCAAAAACAATGACACCATCTTGTTTTGAGTGGGTCTCTCTTCCACTGGACATCTATCCACATACTGCTTAAATCTTCTTGCCGCCAATCTCACTGATTTTGTAGGAGCTTGCTTAAAACTGTGGATCAATGAGGAAGAGTTATTTTTAATCCCAGATTTGGTGAATTCTTCAATTAATTCTTGGTAAACTTGTTCCATGTTTTGAAAATTATTAGGGTCTAATGGCTGGAACCAAGCTAAAGTCGTGTCTGTCAAAGTTAGACCAAAGGATTCATATTGGATCAAAAAATCTTCTACTTGTTCGGCTCTGATTACTTGCTTGAATTCAGCTATATGATTGTAAGGTTCACTAGAGCCATCATAATGGTTTCTCATGCATTTGGCGACTTGAATGGGTCTTAATCTTCTTCCTCCCTCAGGTGGTCTAGGCATCACAGGGAAAACTCATCTTCCTATCGGTATACCAGGTCCTCTTACCACAGGTGGTCTATCTGGGACAGGGATTCTATTCCTTGGGTCAACAGGTGGCTGAGGCTGATAGTTCGGATTATTTGAGGCATAGCAAACTGCACATGGGGTCTAACTCGGATTTGTGTTTGTTGTGTTTTTCCAGACTGTTGATATGAATTATCTTGAAAGGTTCCTTGAGGGTTCTGAGAAGTAGTAGCTTGATCCCTAGGAGGGAACACTGGAATGTTCTGATATTTCAACCCTGCTCTTTCTAACTCTGTTAGAGACCAATACCTCCTATGGTTTTTGTCCAAATACGTGATGATGGTGGGAAATTCAGGATCTTGTAATTCGTAGATAGTAACTGGGTTAGGGGCTACTTCCCATAATGAAGAGTGGGCTCTAAGGAGATGCTCCATTCCATTGATCAAATACACATCCATTAAGGAGTCATCTTGGGAAACTAGGTCTCCTCTCCAAACCTTAACAATCGTAGATCTCCCCCTTGGAGTGGTCACTTGCTCTTCATGTCCCTCTTTATTACAGTTATGAGCATTATCTTCTTCCCCGTGTTCATTGATGTTTTCAAGGTGTTCCATGACTGCATACTAGATATCTCTTTGTCCATATAAAACCCTCCTGCATACTTAACTGCTCGCCTAAGCACTATGTAAGCATCTGAAGCTTTCTTTAGTATGGCCACTGATCGGTTTAGACCATCTAGGTAGATAGGTATCTCATTTTGGTTGGTGTTCACATATTCCAAAGATGTCCGATATTCTCCCTCAATAATTGACATCATGCCAATCATTGGTACAATGTTCTGCATATCCTCTGAAGCCATGGGAATTTCTTCCTCTGACTCACTAGAGGTTTCAAAATAATGTGAACGGTTACTGGGTTCGACTACACTTCCCACTGAAGAGATTACACTTCTTCGGCTTCCTAGGGTTCTCCCAGACCATAGGTTCATTCACTTCAAAGCTCTGATCAACCTTAGCCAACCTCCAGCTCCTAGAGTTCTTTACTGAGGGTCTAAATTCTAGAGGAAATTTGGTTGGAAAAAGACTGACAGTGAATCCACAACTCACGATACTTGACCCAAAAGAGTCCACGATACATGATATTTCACTCAAAAAGGATATGTCACGATACTCGATATCTGACACACTAGAAAGGTACCACGATACTCGATATTTGAGCAAGACGATACACGATATTCGATCGCTTGGCTAGGCACGATACACGATACTTGATAGAGAAAACTGGGGAGAATGACCAAAGCGACAGAGAGGTGAATACACCCGCACCTCAAAGAGTTGAAGACTCAGAAGAGCCTAGAAAAAGTATCACAAGTAAACGAACATAGAGATGGAAGAATCGTAGAGATAGGATAAAGGAAAAGAAACTACCGCAACAAAGGAGAAGGAAAAAAAGGAACAAGATCAAAAAGAAAAATAGAAACTAGAAGAAGAAAATAAAAAATGAAAGTATAAAAAAGAAGAGGTAGGATCAGTTTTAGAAGATCCCATGCCAGAAGAGTTAGCCATGTGGATTCAGGCGTACCAGGCACGAATCAGAGCATGATCGACCATTGAACAACATGAAAAAGAATATCCTAGAGGTGACTTAGAGAAAGAAAGGTTTGAGATTTGCAAGAAATTAATTGAAGTAGCTCAACAGACCTTAGAAAAACCTGTCTGTAGACTACCCAATTCACGAATTCCCGAAAAAGAATATCCTAGAGGTGACTTAGAGAAAGAAAGGTTTGAGATTTGCAAGAAATTAATTGAAGTAGCTCAACAGACCTTAGAAAAACCTGTCTGTAGACTACCCAATTCACGAATTCCCGAAAAAGAATTCCAAGAGTGTGTCATCCCTAAGGAACCCGAGAAAACCAAAGAAGGTGAGACACATAATGAAAATCACTATGAGCGTAAAAGGGAAAGCTCCATTGTCCCCGAAGTAGATGGAGAATGGCCTAAAGACTTGTGGGCAAGAGTCCAAGAAGACCGATGGAAGAAAGTGGAAGGAATAGAACCACCCTTTGACGAGCTAGAAGTAGAAGGAGATGAAGGAAACACTTGTCTTCCAATTACCTATAGGGGTTACACCACTAAAGCCATCTTGGATTTTGGAGCTGGAGTAGGAATTGCAACTAAAGAAATCTGGGAGAAATGGGGAAAACCACGTCTAAGACCAACACACATGAAGATACAAATGGCAGACGGACACACTGAACAACCCTTGGGATTATTGGAACGGGTAATTTTTACCACTTGCGGAGCTAAATTCGAGCACACCTTAGCAATCTATCAATTTGAAAGGGCTAGCAATTAGGAGAGGATACTTGGAAGACCCTTCATGAGACAGCTGAAGGTAGTGCAAGATTGGGGAAAAGACGCGGTATACTTACAACATGAAGGAACCACCACAAGAATAAATCTCCACACATACACGTACCAAGATGTTCCTCCCTTGCAATGGAATCAGATTCATAAAGAGGAAGACGAGCAGTCAATTCACAGTATAGGTTCAAGTGATCAATCATGGATGAACGAAAACACTCATCTATGGATATGTCAAACTGCGAAAAAGGAGGAGGATAGAAGGAAAGGATGGAAGCAAAGGCAAGGAATAGCTAGGTCTGTACAAGATCCAGCTTACATGCCTCAAATATTCCTAGATGAAGAATTCGAACCTCATGGTTGGATGGAGATTTTAGCCACTCTCGATGTGTGTGTAAACGAAGAAGTGATAACCATGAATGAATGCATTGACGAGGAAGGATATGACGTTAGTCTATACGTGGTAGTTCTTCAAGAGGCTGAAGAAGGAGAAGTAATTGAAAAGGAATGGAAAGAGGATTACGAGAGCATTGAAATGGAGCAAGAGCAAATGGAAACAGAAAGTGAAAATCAAGGAGTAAGTGTCATAGTTAATGAAATAAATCAAGAAATGACACAGGAAGAAGAACTTGGATTAGATAAAGCAAAAGATGATGAAGAAAACAAGCCTCAAGACCAATTTGAAGTGCCTGCCCACTTCAAAAAATATGAAGTAGAAGAGAGGAAAATTGCTATTCAAATGCCGAAACGAGAAGCACAACCATGAATAGCATATAACAACAAAGAACAAACCAAGAAAATTGTAGTAACCTTGGAGGAAGGAGAAGAAGGATGTACTTTTATAGGTCAAGATGTCTCAATGGAAGAAGAACAAGAGCTGATACAACTCATAAGGGAATATAGGGACGCCTTTGCTTGGACATATAAGGATTTGAAAGGAGTAGATCCTTCTATATGTGCCCATAGAATCCCTATGACATCTGAAGCCAAACCCTCAAAACAAAGACCATACACTTATAACGATGTTTACTCAGCAAAGATCAAAGAAGAGATAGATAAGCTGTTAGATGCTGGGTTCATTTATGAGATTGAACACACGGAATGGGTGTCACCTTTGGTGGTCATACCAAAAAAGAATGGTAAGTTAAGGGTATGCATTAATTTGAAAAAGGTAAATGCTGCCACCATAAGAGATAGTTACCCATTACCCATCACGGATCATCTTTTGGAAAGAGTGGCAGGGAAGGAAGTTTATAGTTTTTTGGACGGATTTTCAGGGTATAATCAGGTAGGCATTGCCCTTGAGGACCAACATAAAACAGCCTTTGCAACTGAATGGGGAGTATACGCCTTTAGGGTTATGCCTTTTGGCCTAACCAATGCCCCAGCCACTTTCCAAAGATTGATGTGCCATGTATTCAAGGAGTTCCTGAGAAAGAGTATGGAGGTACACGTGGACGACTTATGCACCTATTCTGCTATACGATCAGAACATATCCCTTAACTAGGAAAGATCTTTGCCAAATGCCGACAATATAGAGTATGCCTTAATCCGGAAAAATGTGTCTTCATGGTTCGACAAGGAAAGATATTAGGACACATTGTCTCTAAGAATGGAATCTCAACGGATGAAGACAAAATCAAAGTAATTCTGGATTTACCAAGATCAAAGACTGCTAAAGAAGTACAAGCATTTATGGGACATTGCGGATACTACCAAAGATTTATACATATGTATGCCATAATTGCTAGACCTCTTTATGCATTATTGTCTCAGTTTAATTGGATAGAAGAATGTGAAAAGGCCTTTAACGAATTAAAGAGTCGATTAAGTTTAGCCCCAATCCTTCGAGTACCTAATTGGAACAAACCATTTCACATTCATGTAGATGCTTCCAAGTTTGCCATTGGTTGCATCCTAGCTCAACCCGCAGATACAGGAAAATTAGACCACCCTATAGCCTATGCCAGTAGACAATTGAATCAAGCGGAGCGCAATTACACCACGACCGAGAGAGAAGGCCTAGGGATGGTGTACACAGTAAAAAAGTTTCGACACTACTTATTGGCAAACAAATTCAAATTTTTCATTGATCATCAAGCTCTACTATACTTAGTCAATAAGCTTTGTAATATAGGACGACTAGTACGATGGTTTCTATTGCTGATGGAATTTGATTTTGAAGTAGTAGTCAAGAAAGGGAATACCCACATTAGAGCAGATCACCTATCAAGAATGACACATGGAGAACCACCCATAGGAGTACCTGATGATCTGCCTGACACGTACCTTTTTAACCTCGAAGTATGTCCCCAATGGGCAGAAAAGTTGACCCCAATACTCACATATGGACCTAAACATGGGATATCACCAAACTGAAATCAAGATTTATGGAAGACTAAAAACCTTCATATCATTGCTCGAAGCCTATATCACCAAGACTAAAGTGGATTACTCATGAGATGCGTGGAAGAAGAGGAACAAGAAATGTGGCTTCAAAAAGCACATGTAGATCAATGGAAAAAACATTTAAACGCAAACGGAACATGGCAAACATTGAAGAGGTTAGGCATATATTGGCCAACCATGCAAGGGGATACACATAACTATGTATCAACCTGCCCAACTTGTCAAGAACGGAATCCAGAAGAGAACTCTAATCTATGCTACTCCACCGTAGCACCAAGATGGAGCATGCCTCTGCTGAAGTTCTTGAAGACCCAAGAATACCCAGAAGGAGCCACTCTGGCAAGGAAACATGCACTTGTAGAACAAAGCAAGGACTATGCTCTCATAGGAAAACAACTCTTTAAGCGAGAAAGAGATAATCATTTACGAATGTGCATTCATGAAGACGAGTATCTTGCCGTTTTAGAGATGGCACATATAGGAGATGCAGGAGGACATTTCTCTGCAGATAAAACTGCAAAAATGATTCTCTTTGCAGGAATGTGGTGGCCAACTCTACATCAAGATGTAGCCACATATGTGCAACGATGTGATACTTGTCAACGAACGAAATATCCAATTAGAAGAGATGAAATGCCGCTGAAACCCATGATGAGTGCTAGAGCCTTTACTAAATGGGGAATAGACTTCATAGGACCTATTAGCCCACTAGCTAAAGGATCTCATGCTGAGTACATAATTGTAGCCACAGACTATTTGACCAAATGGGTTGAAGCCAAAGCAACCAAGAAAAATGATGCAAGAACTACAACCAAGTTTCTCTTTGAGAACATTTTCACTAGATTTGGACTTCCGATAGAAATTGTGAGTGATAGAGGCACGCACTTTGTGAATGAAGTAATAGAAGCTTTACTGAATGAATTCTTGGTAATTCATAAGAAATCAGCCCCATATCACCCGCAAGCCAATGGAC
Organism: Ceratopteris richardii; assembly: GCA_020310875.1. Taxonomy (NCBI): domain Eukaryota; kingdom Viridiplantae; phylum Streptophyta; class Polypodiopsida; order Polypodiales; family Pteridaceae; genus Ceratopteris; species Ceratopteris richardii. The sequence continues at coordinate 107,202,033 of CM035444.1, forward strand.
ATGCTGAAAGTTCAAATAAAATCTTGTGTACAGTTCTCACAAAAATTGTCAACAATGGTAGATCAGATTGGAATAAATAATTACATCATGCTTTATGGGCATTCTGAGTAGCCTACAAGACTGCCATAGGAACTACTCCTTTTAACTTAGTGTATGGACAGAATGCTATTTTGCCAATTGATTTCTTAATACCCACTCTCAGAGTAGCAACAACTTATGAGTGGACGGGACATGAACTATCAGCTCAATTGGATCAAATAGAAAGGTACATGAAATTAGGCTACAAGCGGTAGCAGGGATTTATGTTGCAAAAAGGCGACAGAAAGCCTATTTTGATGCTCATATCAAAGATAAAAACTTGAAGGAAGGAGATTTAGTTTTGGTATATACTCTGAAACAACACACTAAGAAACTGCAAAAAAGGGGATATGGCCCGTTAATCATCAATCGCATATCCACAAGCGGAGCCATCAGTTTAGCAACCCTAGATGGAGAAGTATTACCAAACTATATAAGTGGATGTCGAGTGAAAAAAATATTTAGAGCCATTGACAGAAGAGATAATGTCATGACTAATAATGGGAAAAAATAGGCGCATAGAGGAAGAAAGAATACGAGAAGAAGCTAGGCAAGAAGCACTAAAACGAATCAGGAAAAGAAAAGAGTGGATGAGAGAGAGAGATGAGAGATATCGACTAGGAGAGGAACTTGTCCCAATGGCTAATTTTAGAGCCACTGAAACCCTAGGTCAGCAAATGACGCAACCTTATTTGAATTTGGGTGCTGGAACGAAAGAGTACCACTTGGTGGATGCTCTCATTGACACAGGAGCATCCATAAGTTGTATCAAGTATTCATTGACTCAGAAACTCAAGGTAGAGTTATGCCCATCAAAGGCAGAGCTGATAGGAATAGGAGGGAAAATCAGTCAATGTATAGGTGAGATTACTTTACCTTTACATCTCAGAAACAACACGATGGATAAAAAACTCTTAATATGTCATGATCAGGACTTATTAGAAGAACTTGTGTTAGGCCAAGATTGGATATACGAATATGAAGTGACTATTCAATTGGCCCTAGGATACATCTCGGCCAAGATAGGACATCGTGAGGTATTCAACATGTTAGATGAACGACCGATCAAAGCCAAATGTATAGACCCGAGAGCTCATTCCAATGAACTTGATGATGAATGTATGTTAGCTCTCACTATGGAATCCCTTTCATCGAGTATTTCATGTGAGGATACACCGAATCTCGATTGCACACAATCTTCTAATCCAGTAAATCACGTGATTAGTGTTCTATCCAATAACAATATCAGTGAGGAACCGAGCACCAGAGAGAGAGGTCAGCAAGACTCTTACGAATCTGCACACATAAGGATATACCCCGTTCCTTACATTAGACAGGCTTGGATCCGAAAAGATCAAGTGAAAGCGTATCTTCAACAACAGAACTACTCACGACATCAGAAGGAACGATAGAATAAAAACACACATCACTTTGGACACTTAGTTCCACAAAGAATTGCTCGAGTATGGATTCCGAAGAAGGTGGTAGCTGCCAAGCCGGCCCGAACACAAATATGGATTCCCAAGTCATGTACTCAAATGACAATCATCAAAAAGGACAAGTCAAGGCACAAGGAGAATCAATATGATCTAAAGGCAAAACGACAGAAGATAAACCGCTACAGGATAGAGAAGGAGTCTACATGCGATTCAAACATCATTCCAAGATTCAAAAAGCAGACAAAGCAGAAGCACCACATGAGAAGCACCAAATTCACCAGGAATGTTGGGAACACAATCTGTCCCAACAGAATAAAGCAGATTTGGATGCCGAAAGGCAAGACAAGCTAAGCTGTATGCATCTACCAAATAATTCGAGTTGCACACATTTGGAGTTACCAGAACCCAAAGTATGCATGATAGGGCCACATTACAAGGCCAAGCATTCGACACATTTTTCCTCTATTTCAGGATCGGGAAATACGAGAGCACTTGTACATAATCTAAGAAAATCACTCAAAAATTAATAACCGCTTCGGCTATGAACTAACTTTTCTGTTTTTCTTTCAGACAAAAACATAAAAATATAAATAGTATGAAAAATTTCCAGGTATTCCCTTTCTCACACCCACGGGGAAGGGACGACACAATTCACGTGGAGCATTGCCAATCTAATGAAGGATAAATGAAGGATGATTTTTGATACCATCTTGCCACTAATTAATACTCTATATTGAGTGCAGATAGCATCTTCTAATTCCGAGGCTACGCAAGAAGAAGATCCAGCTTCTTCCCTTGGAATCAATAACTAAGGCAAGAGGTCATTGGTTTCTGGATGACCAACCAGTGTCGGAACTCATTTTCATGGCAACCATCAAGATTATGGATAGGGATCACTACTTCCCTATCATGTCACAAGATTTCAAGACTTTTCATACAAGGATTACCGTGCATGACGGATGTCTGGACACAAGCAGGAATTCATACATTCCTAAGACTGCCTATCTATATGCCAGATTTCCAGAGAGGTATGAATACACTTCAGTCTGCATTGAATAAGGCATCAATCCCAGAAGCAAGGGTACTTGACAAAGTTGGTACCTGGAAAACATTCAATTCACTCATGAGCTAATTAACAGAGCTTTTGGATGGAATCAAGAGGGACTCACGAATGTCAAAGATGAATGTTATGATCCGAAAAAGAGAACATTTTTGGAAATCAAGAGAACGGATATTGAAGAATCTGTTCGCTTAGTTCACCAGCATTTTTGCTTTCCAAGTATGCATAGATACACACCACCTCAAAAGATTGTTGTGCAACTACTCTCACACGCTATGAGACAAGTGGGAAATAAAGTAAACATGACTCCATATGTTCAAGACCGCCTATTTGAAGCAAAGAAAAAGTGGGGTCAGAAAAAGTTTTTGAATGGTAGTTCGGCCTTGACCCTACTCATTTATGAGGCACTTGACATGAAGAATTGCTTACGCTTGATGCCGACATCAACAGAGCTAGCAAAATATGCCAAGTCAGCGACTGTTCCAAAGAGAAAGAAAACAGCCATATCCATTGAAGAAGTAGGAACAAGTTCAAAGAAACCCATGAGGGGGACTAAACGCCTAAGAGAGGAAGAAGCTCAAGGGACACCACAATCAAAGAGAACACATATATTGCCAAAGATTTCGACGACACAACAACCAATTACGAAAAGAGACCTCTCTGCAGCCCCGGAAGAAACGCATCAGTATATGCGGGGGCAAGTAAATTTAAACATTCAAGGTCACCATTACAGACAGGCAAGCCAGAAAAAGAAACACAAAGATAAAGAACATACTCCAAAACAATCTTCCAGATACAAAGAACTAGGGTTAGAAGATTCGAGCTCTGATGAAGAATCCAGCCTAGAGAAGGACACCTTAGACACTGATATACGAACTAAAATGAACAAAGAAGAATGGACAAAAATAAATCAGGTTGAAGTCACACCTGACAATCAACAACAAAAAGCACAGCACCAGGAAATACAAACTGCATAGGAACACTTGATTCAGTTAAATGATCAGTCAAAGATAAGCATCAAGGAAGTTCCAATAACTAATAAAGATGTAGTGCCACCTATCAAAGAAGAAATACAAACTCCAGTGGACCAGGACTCAGGCCTACAACAAAATAAGGAGCCAACCGTGATTGAAGTGCCTGATGATACACCTCAACGTAAGATTGACCACAAGGAGGCTGAGCCAAGCATACAACTTCATATTAGACAGCCCCATGATACTACGTTACATGTTGCGCAAGGGAAAGATGTTACAACAGGAAAAGAACCTATCATCCCTACCACATGGTTAAATGTGGATGTTACTAAATTAAATCCGGTTGTCAAGCAAATGATACAAACGGCCATGGACACGCAACAACAAATGATGGACAGAGAGGCAGATTATGACAAGGCCATGCAGGAAAAGAATCAATTTCAAATCATGAGTGAACAATTGTCCGCACAGCTTCTCCAGGCCCAACAAGAGATTTCAACCAAAGGAAGGGAGATAACCTTAGTTAAAGAGCAATGTAACACATTGATGAAACAACATCATCAACTCCAAGCACAATTAACAGATTTACAAAGACAATTTGAAGCGAGCGAAGCAAACAAGGAGAGAATGAAAGCTAGAAGAAACTTGCTAGATGTTGGAGTTAGACGTCTGCGGAAGCAAGCGAACAGCACAAGGAAGAAGAAGAAGCTTGGAGCACAACACACAAGACTGAATGTATTACTACAGAATGTACAAAGATCAGTAGCCCATTAGGGCAATAGGCGTATATACAAGCCGGGGGAAAAAAACCTCCTAAAGAGGGAAAAAAGTGCCCCGGCGATCCTAGAGTGTTCACACACATCACTACCTAAATATATCAACAAATCCCCCCTGGGAGTGATGCGGTGAACAAGGAGCTAGCACTCATGTATAAGGAAGTGCCAAGCTATGTGGAAATCACTCCACAAAAGGAAGTAAGCCCAAAGCTTTGCGGAAAGCTTCAAACTTCTCCCTAGGCAGAGCCTTCGTGAAAAGGTCTGCAATGTTCTCCTGTGTGGGCACATATGCCAAGCTGATCTCCCCAGCAGAGAACCTCTCCCTGACATAGTGATAATGCACCTCAATGTGCTTAGTGCGAGCATGGAACACAGGGTTCCTCGCAATTGCCAATGCGCTCTGACTGTTAGTGAAGATGGTGGTGGCAGAAGACTCGCCAACACCCAAATCAGCCATAAGGCGTCTGAGCCACACACACTCAACAGTCGCTGTGAAAGCTTCCCTATACTCAGCGTCACAACTGGAAGTGGCCACAGTAGGCTGCTTCTTGCTCAACCAAGATATACATGAGCTACCAAGCATGGAGCAAAAACCACTCGTGGACACACGAGTGTCATAGCAACCAGCCCAATCTGAGTCAGAAAAAGCATGCAAATCTGGCGGTAGTGATCCCCCCTTGGGATAAAACAACCCAAGTAGCCGAGTACCACTCAAGTAGCGAAAGATGCGCTTAACCGCTTTCCAATGCGTGACTCTTGGGCAATGCATAAACCTGCTCATCTGTGAGACAGCAAACTGAATATCTGGCCGAGTAATGCATAAGTAAATCAAACATCCAACAGCTTGCTGATAGAGAACATCGTGAAATGCATCTCCAGCATCATGAAGACTCAATCGTAAACCTGTCTCCATAGGAGTGGCAATAGGCTTACAGTCTTCAAGGCCAAAACGCTACAATAATGTGTGAATATATTTCATTTGACACAAAGCCATTCCACCATCAACATGCATAAACTGAATGCCCAAATAGTGATGCAAATGCCCCAAATCAGACATCTCAAATGAGGCATGCAAATCAGCCTTAAAATCAGCAATATGTGTCTCAATAGGACCAGTGAGCAGCATGTCATCAACATAGACAACAATGATCAGAAGCACATCATTAGCACGTTTAACATATAGGGTGCTTTCAGTTGGACTGTTCTCAAAACCATGTGCAATCAGATAGGCATGTATCTTCTCATACCAAGCACGTGGTGCTTGCTTTAAACCATATAATGCCTTCTTTAACCTGCAAACCTGGTTTTCATGCCCTTTCTGCACAAAGCCACGGGGCTGAAAAACATACACTTCTTCATGCAAGTCACCATTCAGAAATGCTGTTTTAATGTCCAACTGATGTACATTCCAACCATGATGGGCTGCAAGTGCACAAATGCTCCGAACAGTAGTCATACGGCATGTAGGTGCAAAGGTCTCATCAAAATCAATGCCTCTTTCCTGTGCATAACCCTTTGCAACAAGCCTAGCCTTATACCTGTCAACTGTACCATCAGGTTTACGCTTCAGCTTGTATACCCACTTAGTGCCAATGGACTTCTTGCCAGGAGGCAAGTCACATAAAGACCATGTACCATTCTTCATTATAGCATCATATTCAGATTGCATAGCAGCCATCCAATTTTCTGAATTTTGTGCTTCATCAAAAGAAACAGGCTCATTCTCATCACAGAGACTAGATGAAGCCATAGCATAGCAATCTGATGCAAAGGAGGCACTATGAGAGCCTGAACGAGTACGATATGACAAAGGTGCATCTAATTTGCTATCACGCAAAGTCTGCACCAGCAATTTTGGCATAGTTTTTGCCTGCTCAATATCAGCTCTCTCATCAACAAGTGCATCATGTAAATCTGCATCAAAAATGGAATGATCTGCATCATCATATGAAACCTGCGAAGGTTGAGAAGTTGCCTCATTAGGACCAGCACTAGCCTGTCCACCTGTAAAAAGAGGCATCAAAGTATCATACATGTCTTTGGAGCTAACAGATGTCTCCTTAGTACATGAAAGCAATGACTGAATAGCATCTTCCACAAATACAACATCACGGCTAACCAAAATGCGTTTAGTATGTGGATGATACAGGCGATAGCCTTTACTTTCAGAACTGTATCCAACAAAAATACATTTAACTGCTTTATCATCCAATTTTCTGCGATGTTGTTCAGGCACTAATGCATATGCCAAACAACCAAAAACACGCAGATGAGAAACAGATGGCTTGCGGTCATGCCAAGCCTCATATGGAGTGATAGACTGCAGTGCTTTAGTGGGACACCTGTTCATAATTACGGCATGCATGCATGAACAGAAACAGTAACAGAGGGCGGCGATTAATCATAGTTAGATACAAAAACAAGAAGATTATGATCAGTGGTCAACCGAAATACGGGGATAAAAAGAAAAACAAGTGACACTCGAAAAAGACTAAGTATACGTCATAGGTTATCAGACGGCTGGTGATATGGGTGAAGCTTAGAACCATTAATCACTTTTGGAAGGAGAACACCTGTTAAGGTCGCCAATCGAAAAGTTGCTGGTCCCACTTGTTCAGCAATCCGGTATGGACTGAACCACCGTAACTTAAATTTTTTTCGGTAGATCTGTTGGCTTTAGCATTATAGAGTAAAACAAGTTGGCCAACCGTAAAGACAGGGGTTTTGAGGAAACGATCATGAGTACGGGCTTGACGAAGCTGAACTTCTTGAAGAATCATGAAACTTTTCCAGCGGTGTTCATCCAATGATCTGAGCGCATCCAACCGAAATGGCAAAGATTCTTCCGGCAACAATTTTTGAGATAAGGCAACACGTAGACTCGGTATCACTACTTCTATTGGCGTGATAGCTTCCAATCCATAAGCAAGTTTAAACGGAGTGGTTCCGGTTTCCACTTTGTACGTGGTCCGGTATGCCCATAATACGGCAGGTAAGAGTTGATCCCAACGTTCCAGACATTCCAAGATCAATTTGCGAAGCATATTCAACAGAGTCTTATTGGTACTTTCAGCCAGACCATTAGCATGTGGATAGTACGGTGAGCTGAATTTATGCATAATCTGAAAAAGTCCGAGTCAGTACTTGCATTAAGTTATTTGCAAAATGTGTTCCTTGGTCCATCACTATCTCGAGAGGTAATCCATATTGAGGGAAAACATCCTTCATCAAACATTTGGCCACCGAAACAGCTGTGGCAGAACAGAAAGACCAAGCTTCTGCCCATCTAGTGGCATAATCTGTACAAGTCAATATGTATCGATTGTTGGTGAGGGTCGCTGGTGGTGTTATTGGGCCAATAACATCTAGACCCCACTTCTGAAAAGGCTCCAGAGGTAAGACAGGTTGCAGGGGAAAGAAGTGTCACTGCAAGGGCTTTCCAGACCGTTGACAGACATCACACTGCTGCACAAACTGAACCACATCTCTGTACATTGTAGGCCACCATAGCCCACTTTGCAGAATTTTTCCGGTGAGTAAGATCAGTTGCAAAATGTCCTCTAGAGGGTAATGAATGAGCCATGGCAATTACTGATTCCGCTTCATGTGGAGGAATGCATCTAAGTAAAACACTAGTATGATCTATGTAATACAGTTGATCCACAATCAACCGGAATCGTCGACTATAGACTGCAATTTTTCGGCGCAGAGTAACGGGAGCATTAGGAGGGAGACAACTGTCAGTGAGAAAAGTCATTAACGTATCATAGTATGTAGGAGCCACAAGAAGTTCTGCAGATTCTTTAGGAGTTATCTCGGTGATGTAAATCGCCGGTGTAGTGTCATCAACACCTACTGGAGACTTACCAGAATCCAGTCGAGATAGGGAATCCGCCAAGACATGTGTTGTGCCGGGTCGATGAATAACTTCATACTCAAACTCCTGTAATAGTAAAACCCATCTTGCCAATCTACCACCTAAATGCTGCTGCCGAACCAAGTACACCAGTGCAGCATGATCCACATGGAAAGTAAATTTACGGCCCAGCAAGTAATGCCGAAATTTCTTAACAGAGTATACCAAACCAAGACATTCTCGTTCTGTCACAGAGTAATTTCTCTCCGCAGGAGCTAATTGACCGCTCGCATAGTACACAGGCCAAAACCATTTGTCAATTTGTTGCATGAGGATGCTACCAATTGCAATATCTGACGCATCCACGAAGACATGGAACGGTCATTCCCAATCAGGTGGTTGTAGGATCGGGGCCTGCGTCAATAAGACCCTCAACCGATCAAATGCACTTTGGCACTCCTGAGTCCATTCGTAGTTCCGCGGAGCGCTGGTCATAAGCCGATTAAGTGGTGTCGCTAAATGAGCTAACCACCGTAAATGTCTGCCATGCCACCAGATTTGGCCAAGAAAGCGCATAACTTCTTTCGGTGTCTTTGGGACTTGTGCCTCCAACATGGCTCCTACATTATCCGGATCTACCTGTATTCCTTGTTTAGAAATGATATGACCAAGCAGTTTGCCACAGGAGACTGCAAAAACTGATTTGGTAGGATTCAAACATAACCGATACTCTCGGCATTTTTCAAAACAGCACCGTAAATGATACAGGTGCGCCGAAGTGGCACCAAATAAGGAAAAATCATCCAAATATACTTGCATAAACGTGGTCAAGTAAGGTGAAAAGACTTCTTGCATACATCTTTGGAATGTATTCGGGGCATTCTGTAAACCGAACCACATTACGGTGCAAGCATATACAACCCAATTAGTGATGAATGTTTTCTTCGGTATATCTTGCTCTGCCATCCTCACTTGATTATATCCACTGTAGCCATCCAGAAAAGAATACATTTTGTGACCTGCTACCCTGTCAAGCATTGTATATAGAAAGGGGAGAGGAAATGGATCCGGTACGGTGGCTGCGTTAAGCTTTCGGTAATCGACACAAATGCGTAACTGCTTATTTTTCTTCGGCACTATCACTATTGGTGATATCCACTAAGCATGCTCAATTGGCACAATAAATCCCACCTTCAATAAACGATCAAGTTCAGCTTTTCACCTGTGCCGCATAATTAGGATTCATTCAAAGTTGGGTAATCTTCTGGTTTTTATACCAGACAGTGATCAATGGGACTGAATGATCCACCGTAGAATCCATCTCCGATTGTATGGTCGCAGTCGCCGGAGTACATGAAGGTCCGGGACTAACCTGCTATTGGAATTGCTGTCTTACTCCTGGAACTAAGGCGAGCAACTGTCCCAAAGGGAGTGTGATTGAAGCCTTAGATAGGACGTCCCATACCTGATCTATTTGGGCTATGGTTATCACCGAATCAAGATTCTAATGTTGTTGGGGTAGAATTATGTTCATTCGATCTTGCCTGTGGCAGAGGGACCTGTGCTACCGAAATTGGATCAGGAAACACAATCAGCTCCTTAGCTGTCCATTGACTAGCCTTTGCAAACATCCGCTGCTGCTCACGAATTCTAGGCTCGAAAACTTCAGCTGCTGGTTGCAACTGTTTACCTGATCTTGTCTGAACTACGACTGCTTGTGACTCAACTAGGGAAATATAAACCATGTTAGTCATCGGATTTTGGCGTTCCTTCTTCCTTTTTTCCTACTCTGCTGCTTCCTTGCAAAATCTACAAATATGGCCAACCTCGCCACAAAAATGGCACCGAGGGGGTGGGAGAGAGGGACCTTCCGCCGATGTACCTGCCTGCCATCGATTTTGATTAAAGTTGTTACTTCGCGGTCCTCGATAGTTCCGGTATCACTGCTGTTGGTTGGGTCACAACTGTGGTGGCATGTAATGGGTAGCTGGCTGCCCTAGTTCCTGTATTATAGCGTTTACAGCCGCTCAACCCTGCACCTTTGCATTATATGCACAGGTTTCTGTTGAGTGTCCTGTTGGGTTACAGATGGCACAATACATCTGGTTGAGGGCACATGTAGAACTGGTGTGACCTGGATTCTTGCACTTAGTACAATACACCTGTTTGGATGGATCATCACCTATGTTCTTACTTGTTTTCAATCATTCCAGGTCCTCCGTAAAACCTCCAACTTTGTGCTCCAACTGTAAGGCCATCGCAATTACATCGTCCAATGTCATTCCGCCCACACAGCGTATGATCATGATTTGTCTTAACTGTGGATTCAGTCCATTAATGAACCATTGTGTTATGACATCATCTGGCAGATTGGCATGTGCCGGAGGCAGCTTCCTTAAGTGAGTTCTAAACAGTGTCGCATACTCCTGGAACTCTGGTGTGATTTCTGTTGATTGTTCTGCAAATAGTCAAAGATTTCTGCACGGTTCTTCTTCAAACAAAACCTCTGTAAGAACACATCTCTCACATCATCATAATTACCGAAATGGTTATGTTACTCGGCCGCCGGAGTGGGACAGATGTAACGAATGCCAGATGTAACGAAGTTTCTTGAATTACGCGCAAAAAGTTGGTACGCACATCCTGTAAAATCTATATAAAGCAATGTAAAGAGAATGGTTAGAGAGATGTTTTTTCTTGAATTGCCAGATTGATTGCCTGAATATTTGTGAGAGTATTGTTTACACTGTTGTGAAGTCTTGAGTACTGTTGGTGTTGAGTATGCTCTGCATCGTCTGCGTATACTATGGTTCACCGTAACGAGTGTTTGAGTAACGAATTGTGTGTCTGATTACTATCGTCGTGTTGCGTTGTTGTATGTTCTTCAGATTGTTAAGTACTATAAGTCAATCTGAGTGGCGACATTACTGTGTGAGTTGAATAGGTAACTTGAAGCGTTGTTGAAGTATGTTCTGTTTGTTTTACCGGATTCATGGTGTTCGGTGTTATTATCTGTTGACTCCGAATACGAGGAAGAATTAGTACCTCCGATAAATGTGAACCTTTATTTGAAGATCGCTGTAAAGTGTTGTGATGGATGAATCTGTCCGTTATAGTGTTCGCTCTAGTTGATTTACTACATACTGTTGAGTCTGAAGATCGGACTACTGCTCTGTTCCAATAGCAGGTTAGTCTGAAGAAGTTCGGTACCCAGGAACATAGAAATCAAGTATTGTCCAATTAATGATAGTAACTGAGCTAAGACGCGTATTAGTGCTTTTGTTGTTGTGACGAAGATTTGGGAAATAAGTACAGGGCCTCTGTCTAAGAGACCCCTACCACTCCCAAGAACCCACGTTGGTCTGGTAACGACTTTCGGCTAGTCAGAGACGTTACAATCTAAGAGATAAGTTTAAGATATACATTTTAAAATATTAAACATTTTACATTTAACACTTTTACGTTTAACACTTGGCGCCGTCTGTGGGAAGGTGGCATCAAGATTGCCAGTAGTCTGTCAGAATCGAACATCCAAATTATCGTTCGATTGGAAGTAGCAACAAAACCAGATTGTTGCAAACTGTTTTGTTAGTAATACTACGCGATTAGTACAAAAGATGATACATGCCGGTTACTCGATCCGGTGAAACATATCCCAAGAACCATTAGTCTGGAGTACTTAATGTACTAAAGCCAACTTTAGGAGGTAGGAGTACAACTAGGTCTGACCTAGTTGTCAAGAAAGTTAAGAACGTTAGAACTGATTTCGTATTCCGGTGGAACGTGTTACGCATCTAGTACATTCCGGTACTATTTTAGCACAGTGTGTCAAAGATATAGTAATTCGAGAACCTACCAAGACGCAATTGGAAACTAGTTTAACAATCTTGGAAAAAGATTCAGATTTATCTACGATTATAAGCACTATAGTCAAAGAAATCGGCGAAGGTGAAAAAACACCGTATTCGGGCATAATTTCGGTTCATTCCGGTGATATTTCGATAAGAGAATCACAGTTTTTCGGTGACGGTTTAGCATTTTCTGCTGAATCTTTAGCCCAACCACCACGCTTGGAAGCGAGTTCCCATACACTGGACATCAAGAAGGAAGGAAAGCAGTTCGAAACAGAGATTCGAAGCATATTAAGCAAGATCATCGCACCGAAAAGTGCGCCATCCGACGATACAGATTCCGATAGTGCAGATATTCAGCCCCGAGATACAGAAGGAAGGTATAATACACTCACGATGAACGGACAACAACAACAACAACAGTTATGTCCACCCAGGCCGACTCCAACAGGAGTGACGTACACGAAGTTTAGTGGATTCCCAGGAGATGATCCGGATGCTCACGTACGCACTTTCGAGATAAGCTACGCAATTCTCAACCATCCACCGGATCAGGCCTATAAGGCTATTGTCTTTCAAGCCACACTGGTCAATGAAGCAGCTAGATGGCTTACAGAATATGATATTAATCACTTTGGCACCTACGAAGCAGTACGAGATGCTTTTCTGCAGCGATTCAGGCTAAAAAAGAATCCAACCGAAATTTTTGACTATCTACAGAACAACAGACAGAAGGCAAATCAAACCGTACAGGAGTATGCTACTCTCTTCAGAACACACTTAAGGGAGCTACCACCGGCGCATGCTTACTTACCAGATGACATTATCACTCAGTGGTTCATCACTGGCTTGACTCCACAACTTAAGCAGATCATGATCATAAGATGTGTCGGAGCCATGACCCTCGATGCAGTCGTTGCAATGACTCTGCAACTGGAAAACAAAGTCGGCGGATTTACAGAAGATCTGGAGTGGTTAAAAACAAACAAAAATGTTGCCGAAGATATGACCAGACAAGTATACTGCATCACATGCAAAAATTCAGGACATACTAGTGCCAATTGTGCACTTAATCAGACATTCTGCGCTATCTGCAACACTGTCGGACACACCACCGAAAACTGTGCATACAACGCTAGAGTACAGGGAGCAGCGACTGTCAATGCAATTATCCAGGAACAAGGACAACAAGCCAACCATTATGTGCCTCCACAAATGAGAAACAATCAGCAGCAAGGATATCGAAATTACCGAGGACAGAGGAATAACAACTATAATGAAAACCGCTGGCAGAATGGACCACTACCAGAAAATCCCAATTTACAACCACCACGTTGCCATTTTTGTGGTGAATTTGGACATATTAGGAGATTTTGTAAGGATGCAGCTGAGTATGATCAAAGGAAGAAGGAACGTCAAAATCCAATGGCCAACATGGTACAAATCACACCGGTGGAAACACAGGCTGCTGCAGTCCAGACCCGATCGGGTAAACAACTGCAACCGGCAGCAGAAATATTTGAACCAGGGATACGTGAACAACACAGAATGTACAACAAGGCTAGTCAATGGACCACAGCAGAACCACCAGTCTTCCCAGAGCCTATTCCGGTAACCCAGCCATCGTTAACAAAGGAAGGAACACAACAACGGGAGTCAGCAGTGGGGACATCATAAGCAGCAGATACATTACCAACCGTAGACACCTTCACATCAGCAGAGGCATCAACTTCAACAGCAGTCGAGCCTGTTAATCAATCTCAACAGGCCTGGGAAATCTTATCTAAGGCATCTATCACTCTGCCTCTAGGCCAACTACTGGCATTAGTACCTGGAATTCGACAACAGTTCCAACAACAGTTCAGTCCAGTGCCTTCTTGTATTCCAGCGACAGCAGCAGTTCAACAGGAACCTGATTCTACGGTTGATCATTCAGTTCCCTTGATTACAGTATGGTATAAGAATCATAAGATTACGCAGGTATTAATTGATGGAGGCTCTGGTGTTAACATTGCGACTGCGGCATTATGCAAAAGGTTAAGATGGACCGAAATCGAACCAGTTCAATTTTTTGTCAGAATGGCAGATCAATCAAGAGTCCATCCCATAGGACTTGTGCGGAATGTACCCATCACTTTACAAGGTACGACCTTTAAAATGACCTTTGTTATACTAGATCTGTCGGAATCCACTTTGGATTACAACCTTCTTTTTGGCCGACCTTGGCTGAAGCATGCGAAGGTAATACAGGACTGGTCTGCACAAGAGCTTACGTTTAAAGATGCCAATCGTAGATATGTGGTAAAATTAGATGCTATACAACCTTGCGAGCTACACGCTAGACCGTATTTTGCCGAACCAGTCCATATGCTAGATGGATTGTCAAACGATGAAGAAGAAGAGTTTCTGAAGAGTAACGCTGACTTAATTTCCTTAGGGATTGTTGATCTTCAGTCCGTTGTAGATAATTGGAACGCTTCAATCTGTAGAATAATACCCATCACAGAAGAGGCTAAGAAGGAAGACACTGTTTCGACACATGACGATGAACTGCAACAACTTTTTAAACCAATAGACGACACAGAGAAACATCAACAGTTCTATGTCCCTGAAGATCAGCTGATCACTTACAATTTAGGAGATGAAGATTATCCGCGTCCTGTGAAGATAAAGCAAAACTCACCGGAAACATTTCAAGCAGGTTTAATCCAGCTACTCCGAGAATTCACCGACGTCTTTCCATGGGACTACAAAGACATGAAAGGATTGGACCCCCGCATCTACCAGCACAGGGTCATGCTAAAGCCAGAAGCAAGGCCGATAAAGCAAACCAGCTACCGGATGAATCCCCATTATGCATCTCAGGTAAAGGCAGAACTTGATAGGTTATTAAAAGTCGGATTCATCGTGCCAGTAGAGCATGCTGAATGGATCTCTCCGATTGTGATTGTGCCAAAGAAAAACAAGCAATTGCGAATCTGTGTAGATTACCGGAAATTAAATGCAGCAACCGTACCGGATCCCTTTCCAATCCCCTTTTTGGATACCATGCTTGATAGAGTAGCAGGCCACGAGATGTATTCATTCCTAGATGGATACAGTGGCTACAACCAAGTGAGAATGGCCGAAGAAGATATACCAAAAACTGCATTTATTACCAACTGGGGTGTCTTTGCTTGTACGGTAATGTGGTTTGGATTGAGAAACGCACCAAGCACATTTCAAAGATGTATGCAGGAGATATTTTCTCCTTACCTCACTTCCTTTATGCAAGTATATCTCGACGATTTTTCAATTTTCGGTAAGATGATAACACATCTGTTCCATTTACGGTGCTGCTTTCAGAAATGCAGAGAGTATAGACTCTGCTTGAACCCAAACAAATCTGTGTTTGCGGTTTCATGTGGCAAGTTACTTGGACACATTATATTTGCACAAGGTATCCAAGTAGATCCAGATAAAATTTCGGCAGTACTAGAAGCTCCGATGCCCGTTACTCCAAAAGAAGTCATGCGCTTTATGGGCCAAGTACGGTGGCATGGGAGACACTTACGGTGGCTTGCTCATCTGGCTATACCACTAAACAAGCTAATCACCAAGACTCCTCAACAATTTGAATGGACCCAGGAATGCCAGATAGCATTTGATTGGTTAAAGCATCTATTAACACAAGTTCCTATCTTACAACCGCCGGACTGGGATCACCCATTTCATGTATTTGTCGACGCTTCAGATATAGCAATAGGAAGTGTGTTGATGCAACAAATTGTTAAATGGTTCAGACCAGTGTATTATGCAAGTCGAAAATTAGCTCCTGCTGAGAAAAATTACTCTGTAACAGAAAGAGAATGTCTAGGGCTAGTATATTCGGTCAAGAAATTCAGACATTACTTGCTGGGCCGTAAGTTCACATTTCATGTAGATCATGCTGCACTTGTCTATCTAGTTCGGCAACAACATCTAGGTGGTCGATTAGCACGATGGGTGATACTCTTGCAGGAATTCGACTACGAAGTCATTCACCGGCCAGGGAGTTCACATGCCTTAGCAGATTTCTTATCCCGCTTAGATTCCGGTGAAGCTCCGGTGGGCATAGATGACACGACACCCGCGATTTATGTGTCAGAACCAATTAATGAAGATTCTGCAGACCCACCTATCCCATTTTCATATTATGATCAGATCTTGACCTTTCTCACTGATGGTTGCCTTCCATCTCAGACTTCTAGGGCAGTACGAAGGAAAATTGCAGTCTTTAACCGCCGATTTCGGTTAATTGCTGGAGAACTATATTATGTAGATCATACCGGAATCCTACTTCGCTGTATTCCACCACGTGAAGTTAACTCAGTTATCACGTTGGCTCACTCGATTCCTTCCGGTGGCCATTTTGCTGCAGACTTAACTCACCGAAAAATTCTACAGAGTGGTCTCTGGTGGCCAACGATGTACAGAGATATATCACAGTTTGTCAAACAATGTGATACTTGTCAAAGATCTGGACATCCTTTGCAACGTCATCTTTTTCCTCTGCAACCCATCTTACCATTGGAACCTTTCCAGAAATGGGGTCTAGATTTTATCGGTCCGATTACACCTCCAACAGTCTTCAATAACAACTGTTACATACTGACCTGTACAGACTATGCAACCAGATGGGCAGAAGCCTGGGCTTTACGGTCTACTACAGTCGTTACGGTAGCAAAGTGTCTGCTAACCGATGTCTTTCCACGTTTTGGCTTACCACTGGAAATTGTCTCAGATCAAGGCACTCATTTTGTAAACAATTTAATGAAGGCACTGACACAGTCGTTCCAGGTCACACATAAATTTAGTTCTCCTTATTATCCTCGTGCTAATGGTTTGGCCGAAAGTACAAACAAATCTTTACTGAATATGCTTCGGAAATTGATCATGGAAGCACCGGAAAGATGGGATCAACTGCTACCTGCAGTGTTATGGGCATACCAGACTACATACAAGGTAACAACAGGATTGACACCCTTCAAACTAGCTTATGGCTTAGAAGCAATAGCACCAATGGAGATAGTTATACCAAGTTTACGAGTGGCAATCGCTCAGAAACTACTACCGGAAGACTCACTGTCATTTCGGTTGGACACACTCAGAGAGTTAGACGAGCACCGATGGCTCATTTTTTTAACCATGCACGAAGTCCAACTAAGACAGGCAAGAACGCACGATCGAAACTTGAAGACTCCAGTGTTTTCGGTGGGTCAGCTTGTACTTTTTTATAATGCAAAGTCAAATAGATCCGCAGGCAAATTCAAATTACGGTGGTTCGGCCCTTACAAGATCTCAGAGCAAATCGGTCCAGCAACTTTTCGGTTGACTACGTTGACTGGAAATCCACTTCCAAAAGCAATCAACGGTTCGAAGCTGTGGCCGTATCAACACGCTGCTAGCCCGCATTAAAACATTTGGCGGTGGACCGCATTTTTTTTACTTTACTTTTCCTTCTGTTCTTTCTTTTCGTTTTAAATAGCCACATTTTTGTCATAAGCTGCCCTCCTTACTAATTACTCGAGCATGCACGCCAAATTGAAAGCAGTATCATTCCACCACCGCACAATGATAACCATCACTTCCTACCCCCCACCGTAATATCTCTACTTAATCTCTTCGGTTGCGCCAAAAAACGCTATTGTGTTCTTGTGATGTGCTTGTGTTTTCTGTGTTCTGTGTATCCGTGTGCTGTGCTCTGTTTTCGTGTGCGCCATGGACGCATTGGTGAACTACGCAGCTTTCTGTGATGGTATCCCTACCGAGGTAGGAGAATACCTGCGCACCCAAGGGTTGGCCAACTTCGCTGAGCTGCCTTGGCACTCAGTGGAAGCCCATCCCTTTTTCGCGCAGATCATACCTGCCATTGCCCAATCCCCCATTGCTGAGCGAAAATGGATCTTCCCCTCCCTACCATCTCGAACCGTAGTAACCTTCCAAGCCTTTGCCGAAGCCTTCCGCCTCACCCCACAAGGCCGCGAGAATGGCCCAAGCATCCCCGTAGCCCGAATGACAGCACTCTTCCCCCGCTATTCATCAAACGAGTACGCCATCCTCTGCCACCCTGAACCCGAAAGAACTGCACTCCAGTTCTTAGTCGCTATCCTAAACCTCCAGAAACGCACCTACGGCATATCCCGCCCTTTCTACTCCGCCATCGACCTAACTGCCCAAGAACCCGTCAACTTTGCCTCCTTTTTCTTTCACCGTATCCACAAGGAATGTGTAGCCATAGTGAAACAAGTTAATAAAGGAACTACCCCTCGATCTAGATTACCCCACATTATTTCATTTCTCTTTCCGGCCATACTTGCAGCACAACCACCACCACGGGGGCCCATCCTGAGACATGAGGAGTCAATACAGCTGCTAGAGGATGAGGAAGAAGAAGATCAAGAAGAGCTCAACCAATTATTCCGCCGAAAACTCATCAAGATCAGCTCATCCGAAAGTGAGGCACAAGGCTCAGCCGGAAAAGATAAAGATAATGATAAAGAAGACGAGAAGAACGAAGAGGAGACATTCCATGATACAACCACCTCAATGCAGAATGAATCATCGGCTGAACAACAATAACAACAAGATCGAACAGAAACAGAAACAATTTCGACCGAAAAAGAATCAGAGCAACAGGTAGACGAGCAACAATCTGCTAGGGAAGCACTAGACAAACTTCTTAAGGCAGTCGCATCCACAGAGGCCAACAATGCAGAAACTGAACAAATAGAAAAGGTAACAACCACTGACTTTGCCCTTCCCAAACCACCACCAGTTAACCCCATTCCCCCACCGGAACCACCCCGCATTCCCATCCAGCCCACTCACCCTACCGAAAACGCTGAATCCTCATCATCCTCCCTCAATTATTCCCCACCGAATTCCCAACAACTCCTCACCGCATCTTCTTCATAACCTCGCCCTCCTCTGCCACCCCACTCCATTCCAGTCTTCTCTGAGTTAGAATCTATGGGTCGCCTCTTGATTAACTTATCCCAACAACTACCGCAACATTTGAAGCAAATCACAGACAATGCACGAGATGACTTCCAACGCAAATTGGAAGTGATGGAGGCAGATATCACCCCCTCCAGGAAGAGTTACAGGCAGCAAAAGCAGAAAACCACGCACTCCATGAACAAATAAAGCAATTACAGGCCACACTCCAAGCACAGGAAGAAATCACAAGCCAACGAGATAAGGCTCTGGCAGCAGTGCATGAAAAAGAAGATTTACTGATTGCTGCCGATGCAGAGATCACAAAGTTAAATCAAACGATCAAAGATACAGAAGATACCAGAATCGCTCTAGGAAACCTACTCGAAGAAACAAGAGTCCAGCTGAAGGAAGCAATATAGAAGTACCAAGAGCAGCAGAGAGAAGCTAAGCAGGCAGAAGAACAACTACAAAGAACGAAAGAATGCCTAGACGAAGTCAACACTATACTTAAACATCAATTACTCAGAGAAGCTGAATATCAGAAAGATTTAGCAAATGCTCGAAGAGAAAGAGATGCGTATCACAAAACAATACAGTTCCAGAACCAACAATTCGAAAGATTAGATAATCAATTGCGCAACCAGAAAGACTGAGTCACTGATAGGCAGAAGCAAGTAGCAGAAATGAAGATTTCAAGGGATGCAGCACTATCCAACGATTTCTACTTACAAGAGGCCTTTTTGCAAACACAGGCCGAAATTTTGCTCACCGAAGCCATCGCCCTTAGCTCTGTTAGAGTAGATGCGCAAGTATTAGAGCCAGACACCCTTAAACAATTATTAGAAACTCTTAAGAAAAAAATAGCCCGTACGTTTAGATTAGCCAGAAATATGTATTTAGAAGGAATCATTGACGAACAATAGTTTTGTAAACAAAAATGACTTGCGGGTTCGAGTCCACCGTGCGTGCCAGTGTTAGTCGGCCGCCGGAGTGGGACCGATGTAATGGATGCAAGATGTAACGGAGTTTCTTGAATTACGCGCGAAAAGTTGGTACGCACATCCTATAAAATCTATATAAAGCAATGTAAAGAGAATGGTCAGAGAGACGTTTTTTCTGGAATTGCCAGATTGATCGCCTGAATATTTGTGAGAGTATTGTTTACACTGTTGTGAAGTCTTGAGTACTGTTGGTGTTGAGTATGCTCTGCATCGTCTGCGTATACTATAGTTCACCGTAACGAGTGTTTGAGTAACAGATTGTGTGTCTGATTACTATCGTCGTGTTGCGTTGTTGTATGTTCTTCAGATTGTTAAGTACTATAAGTCAATCTGAGTGGCGACATTACTGTGTGAGTTGAATAGGTAACTTGAGGCGTTGTTGAAGTATGTTCTGTTTGTTTTACCGGATTCATGGTGTTCGGTGTTATATCTGTTGACTCCGAATACGAGGAAGAATTAGTACCTCCGGTAAATGTGAACCTTTATTTGAAGATCGCTGTAAAGTGTTGTGACGGATGAATCTGTCAGTTATAGTGTTCGCTCTGGTTGATTTACTACATACTGTTGAGTCTGAAGATCGGACTACTGCTCTGTTCCAATAGCAGGTTAGTCTGAAGAAGTTCGGTACCCAGGAACATAGAAATCAAGTATTGTCCAGTTAATGCTAGTAACTGAGCTAAGACGCGTATTAGTGCTTTTGTTGTTGTGACGAAGATTTGGGAAATAAGTACAGGGCCTCTATCTAACAGACCCCTACCACTCCCAAAAAGAACCCACGTTGGTCTGGTAACGACTTTCGACTAGTCAGAGACGTTACAATCTAAGAGATAAGTTTAAGATATACATTTTAAAATATTAAACATTTTACACTTTTACGTTTAACAGTTAATATCATATTCAGTCAACCACCTTGTTGCTTCATTAACCAATGTGGCCTGAAATACAATGGCCTTGTACACCGGATCCGGTGGATGATTCAACACTGCATAACTGATCTCGAATGTGCGAATATGTGCATCGGGGTCATCCCCCGGAAATCCATCGAATTTTGTATATGTCACCCCGATCGGAACCCGTCGAGGTGGAATGATTGGCTATGGCTACTGCTATTGCTGCAGCTGAAACTGCGGTTGCGGCTGTAGGGTTGTTTGCTGCTGTGACTGTGAACCACTCATGGTGCTATTGTGGGTAGTATTGTTGTTAACTATATGTTGAGGGGGTGTCTCTTGTCCTTCAGAATCTGTATTATCAACTTGCTCCCCTTCCGGTTCAAAAATGTCGTTGAATCTCTTACTTAACTCAAAATCTAGAAGCATTTCCTCAGCTTTGGTGTTGAAATTAGGTAGGTTCATACCGAAAAGTGGTGAACGTAAGAGGTGTCCACCAGGTAACACCGCACTATCACCGAAAAACTTCAAATTCCCACCAATGGTACCGAACTTCCACCGAAACTTGTCGAACTTTCATCGAACCAGGTTACCCTTTCACCGGAAACGGTCTCACTTGGTAACACAACTTTATCACAAAAAATGGTCGAATTCTGACCAGATAGTGTCAGACTAACTCCGGACTGCGTCTCTTTACACCCAGAAGTCACCGTACCTTCTCCAAAAAGTACCGGATTCACATCAGAATTCATTGGAATCTCATCATGTGTCACCAGACTAGCACCAGAATCACTACTGACTGGCTCCGATCCTTCTGCAACTAGACTTAATTGGCCTGAACTTCTACCACCTGGGGGTGTCCCTAATAAATTTGGAACTGCCGAGGGATGTTGATCTCTCCTATACTTTGGATAGGACTCGTCGGAATGAGTAAATGATATATATCACTTCTTCAACTAGCGGTTACTCTTCTCCAGTGCTTGCCTTGCGTATTGCTCTTCCCTTACTGTTTATTCTCAATTTTCCATCTTCCCACAGATGGCGCCAGTGTTAAAAGCACTTCTGCCAAGTCGCTTTTAATCTCGTTTCGGGTTCTTGGGGATGGTTAGGGGTCTGACAGTGCAGAGGCCCTTTATTTAATTTTCCCAAATTAACTATTCAACTAAGCAGGAACTATACTTTCAAGGCAACAACTTCCGCTACACAGTTACTATTTTTCGGTTACGATTTCTTTACACAGTAAACTTATCGTGCGAGTTAACAATCACATAGTCGCACAGACCTATTAATGTGGATGTAACATTATTGTGTTAATGCTTAATACTGCAATTCAACGAACATAATAAAGTACTCAAGAATTCTGTAAATCTGCACACGATCTTCTCAGCACGGTCGCCCAGACAGACAGTCTGGCGAATCCGTCTCTCCTTGCCAAAGAATCACCGTAATGCCTTTTCATTAATGGATAAAAGTTACATCTATTTGCTACGCCTTTTTGGAGCGTGCGATATATGAAAAATACAATCCAATTCCGGCGACCTAACACATGTTTGGTTGCCCCACTTTCAAAGTACCAAACATCCGAGTCTACTGCAGACATACACTGTTCAGGAGAAGATGGATCAAAACTGCAAACAATAGTAAATACCCATTCTTCATTCTGGACTAGATTAGCAGACTCTATTTTCGCTGTAGAGGCCTCTACAACGACCATTCCAACCTCTTTTTTCTTTGCCTCTTTTGCAGCCAATTTTGGACAATTCTTTATGACATGATAATTTGCTTTACAGTACTTGCAAAACAATTTTTGCTTATTTTATTTCTTCTCATCTTTGTCTTCCTTCTTTGAATGTGCATCATTTGTAGATTTCTGCTTACTAGTAGAAGAGCTCCATTTACCTTTGCCCTTCTGACTAGCTAGAAGATATTGATCTACAACATGCATAGTAGACGTATTCTACCAAGACTGATCTTCCTGCAATAGAATAGAAAGTAACTCTTCAAATGTTATGGCATTTGGATTGCCTTTCATCATCAAGCGAAGAGTAGATATAAGACTCTGATATGAATCGAGAAGACCATTTAGAACAATTTGCGCAAGTGAACTTTCAGGAAGGACTTCATCAACAGAAATCAATTGTTCCTTCAAATCCTTGATCTTTGTCAAAAAATTGTCCATAGAATCACGCTCATTCATGTGCTCTTTCTCCAACTCTTTTTGGAGGTAAGCAACACAAGCCTCATTCCTAGCCTGGTACAATGTGGTAAGTGTATCCTAAGCATCATGAGGTATTTTGCAAGAGCGAATGTGAGGAATAATGGCACGTTTGATAGACAAGACTATCAATGCATGTGCTTGAGCATCTCTGCCATCCCAATGAATTTGCTCTGCAGTAGGTGCAGCAAGAACCGCAACATGAATAGGAGTCTGTAGAATATCACCATCTTTGATGCCATCAACATGAGCTTCAATACCTGTATTTGGAGGTGTAATAGGATGTTTTTCAACACCCTACACAATATTCCACAGTCCTTTTGTGACCAATACATGATGCATCATATAAGCCTACAATGGGTAATTCGTACCATCCAACTTATCCTCAACAACCAACATACGAAATACATCACTGCTCTCAGCCATGGCCATTGACTAAAATACCTTGATGTAGAAAAATGACTACATCTGAAAAAGATGAACATAATTACCCTGACAAGTTATGCTAAACCTGTAGCAGACTTCAAGGTGCTTATACTAGCGAACCGAAACTTGTATATATCTTTGGCATAAAAAGACAAAATGGCCTACACAAGTGCTATGATAGTGTGTTCGGAGGCTGAACCAAACTCAGATCGCAATTTTAGCACCACAAAACAAAGCTGTTTTGATCTCCTGATCAACTTGAGTATGCACACCACATTTTGTGCGATTCTGAGACTACGACCGGAGGAGTGTCGACGATGCCCTAGATGAAGC
The DNA here is from genome assembly GCA_020310875.1 of Ceratopteris richardii. NCBI lineage: Eukaryota > Viridiplantae > Streptophyta > Polypodiopsida > Polypodiales > Pteridaceae > Ceratopteris > Ceratopteris richardii. Next base: position 107,225,889 of record CM035444.1, read on the forward strand.
AAGGATATGCTCTGAGACCAATTGTTGGAGTTCGATGTCTGCAGAAGCATGCAAACAACACAAGGAAGAAGGAGAAGCTTGGAGCACAACACACAATACTAAATGTATTACCACTAGAATGTACAAAGATACGTAGCCTCTTAGGGCAATAGACATATATACAAGCCGAGGAAAAAAAACCTCCTAAAGAGGGAAAAAAGTGCCCCGGTGGTTCTAATGTGTTCACACATATCACTACCTAAATATATCAACATAGATTGGGTACAATCTCCCCCCACATACTCGGATGGACGAGTCTATTAGAGCATCTGTATTTATAGGTATTTCTCATTACATCTTGAATAGAAGATACATGAGGGTAACGCTTTAAAAAGTGTGCATTTACGAAAATCTATTTTATTTACAAAATCGTCACTTTCTAAGCGATCTACTATGTTTAGAAAAACGTGGCTTTCTAAACCGATCTATTATTTTTACAAAAAATAACTAAAATAATACCCTCTAAATATTCTTCTAAAAATCTTCAAAAATATCTTAATAAGTCCATGCATGTTCACACCCTCATGAGTCTTCAACTGCTAAATCAAAACACAATCACATTAAAACCCTCAAGACATTAAAATCCATATAACATTCCATTATTCCATAAAGTATAACATGCCTCCTAGTTGACAAGCAACCGACCTCAGTTGTTAAGAATAAAATAGACATGGATGGCCAATCACATGTCCCATCACTAACAATCATAAGCATGTTCCATGTAAAAACACATGCATGGAATTGGAAAACTGGAATTTAATGTGACTGTGAATGATATGAAGAAATCAAATGATCATGATGTGGAGTTAGTGATGTCTTATGAATCCATTCCGATTCTTCACGTGAGTGATTTTTATATTTAACTAAATATCTATCATATTGCTTACCAGTGCGTGTCGTAGTAAAATCATAATCAAGTATTTTCTCTGGAATTAAAATTTCAGCATCCTCTTCAAGTAAAGGAAGATCATCTAAAATAGGAATGAGAAAATATTTCAATAAACTAATATGAAAAGAATTATGTATATTTTACTGAGAAGGTATGTCTAATCTAAAAGCATTCTCATTAATTTTTTGAATAATATGGAAAGGTCCATAATTAACATGGTGCAAGTTTAACCTTAGGATGTTGTGAAATATTTTCAGACTTCTTTTAATTATTCATAACCATACAAAGTCATTTTCATTAAACTATTTAGCTACTCGTTTCTTATTAACATTACTCATGTAATGTTCTTGACTCTTTTTAATGTGCTCATAAACCTCATGAAGTGTAGAAATATGATCTTGTGCAAAAGAATTAGCCATAGGGATACTAGTTTGAGTGATAGGCATGTGAGTGGGAAGGCTTTTACCATACACAATTTCATACAGTGCACGTCCAGTAGTGGTATGCATTGTGTTATTGTTGGAGTTAGACATCTGCGTAAGCATGCGAACAACACAAGGAAGAAGAAGAAGCTTGGAGCACAACACACAATACTGAATGTATTACTAGAGATTGTACAAAGATAAGTATCCCATTAGGGCAATAGGCGAATATACAAGCCAGGGGAAAAAAACATCCTAAAGAGGGAAAAAAATGCCCCGGCACGTCCAGTAGTGGTATGCATTGTGTTATTGTTGGAGTCAGACATCTGCGGAAGCATGCGAACAACACAAGGAAGAAGAAGAAGCTTGGAGCACAACACACAATACTGAATGTATTACTAGAGATTGTACAAAGATAAGTAGCCCATTCGGGCAATAGGCGTATATACAAGTCGGGGGAAAAAAACCTCCTAAAGAGGGAAAAAAATGCCCCGGTAGTCCTAGAGTGTTCACACACATCACTACCTAAATATATCAACAAATCCCCCTCGGGAGTGATGCAGTGAACAAGTAGCTAGCACTCATGTATAAGGAAGTGCCAAGATATGTGGAAATCACTCCACAAAAGGAAGTAAGCCCAAAGCTTTGCGGAAAGCTTCAAACTTCTCCCTAGGCAGAGCCTTCGTGAAAAGGTCTGCAATGTTTTCTTGCGTGGGCACATATGCAAAGCTGATCTCCCCAGCAGAGAACCTCTCCCTAACATAATGATAATGCACCTCAATATGCTTAGTGCGAGCATGGAACACAGGGTTCCTCGCAACTACCAATGTGCTCTGACTGTCAATGAAGATGGTGGTGGCAAAAGACTTACCAACACCCAAATCAGCCATAAGGCGTCTCAGCCACACACACTCAACAATAGCTGTGAAAGTAGCCCTGTACTCAGCCTCAAAACTGGAAGTGGCCACAGTATGCTGCTTCTTGCTCAACCAAGATATACATGAGCTACCAAGCATAAAGCAAAAGCCACTAGTGGACACATGAGTGTCATAGCAACCAGCCCAGTCTGAGTCAGAAAAAGCATGCAAAACTAGCGGTAGTGATCCCCCCTTGGGATAAAACAACCCAAGTAGCCGAGTACCACTAAAATAGCAAAAGATGCGCTTAACCACCTGCCAATGCTTGACACCTGGGCAATGCATAAACCTGCTTATCTGTGAGACAACAAACTAAATATCTGGCTGAGTAATGCATAAGTAAATCAGGCATCCAACAGCCTATTGATAGAGAGGACAACATCAAATGCATCTCCAGCATCATGAAGACTCAATCGTAAACCTGTCTCCATAAGAGTGGCAATAGGCTTACAGTCTTCAAGGCCAAAATGTTGCAATAATGTGTCAATATATTTGGTTTGACACAAAGCCATTCCACCATCAATTTGCATAAACTGAATGCCCGAATAGTGATGCAAATGCCCCAAATCAGACATCTCAAATGAGGCGTGCAAATCAGCCTTAAAATCAGCAACATGCTTCTCAATAGGACCAGTGAGTAACATGTCATCAACATAGACAACAATGATCAGAAGCACATCATTAGCACACTTAACATATAAGGTGCTTTCGATTGGACTGTTCTCATAACCATGTGCAATCAGATAGGCATGTATCTTCTCATACCAAGCATGTGGTGCTTGCTTTAAACCATATAATGGCTTCTTTAACCTGCACATCTGGTTTTCATGCCCTTTCTGCATAAAGCCATGGGGCTGAAAAACATACACTTTTTCATGCAAGTTACCATTCAAAAATGTAGTTTTAATGTCCAACTGATGTACATTCCAACCATGATGGGCTGCAAGTGCATAGATGCTCCGAACAGTAGTCATACGGCCTGTAGGTGCAAAGGTCTAACCAAAATCAATGCCTCTTTCCTGTGCATAACCTTTGCAACAAGCCTAGCCTTATACCTGTCAACTATTCCATCAGGTTTACGCTTCAGCTTGTAAACCCACTTAGTGCCAATGGCCTTCTTGCCAGGAGGCAAGTCACATAAAGACCAAGTACCGTTCTTCATTATAACATCATATTCAGATTGCATAACATCCATCCAATTTTCTGAGTTTTGTGCTTCGTCAAAAGAAACAGGCTCATTCTCATCATAGAGACTAGATGCAGCCATAGCATAGCAATCTGATGCAAAAGAGGCACTATGAGATCCTGATCGAGTACGATATGATAGAGGTGCATCTAATTTGCTGTCACATAAGGTTTGTACTAGCCATTTTGGCAGAGTTTTTGCCTCCTCAATGTCAGCTCTCTCATCAACAAGTGCATCATGTAAATCTACATAAGAAATGGGATGATCTGCATCATCACATGAAACTTGCAAAGGCTAAGAAGTTGCCTCATTATGACCAACACTAGATTGTCCATCTGTAAAAAGAGGCAGCAAAGTATCATACACGTCTTTGGAGCTAACAGATGTCTCCTTAGTACATGAAGCAATGGCTGAATAGCATCTTCCATAAAAACAACATCACGGCTAACCAAAATGCATTCAGTCTGTGGATGATACAGACGATTGCCTTTACTTTCAGAACCGTACCCAACAAAAATACATTTTACTACTTTATCATCCAATTTTCTGTGATGTTGTTTAGCCACTAATGCATATGCCAAACAACCAAAAACACACAGATGAGCAACAGATGGCTTGCGATCATGCCAAGCCTCATATGGAGTGATAGATTGCAGCGCTTTAGTGGGACACTTTGTTAACTACATATGCTGCACACATGACAGCCTCAAGCCAAAAACTGTGTGGTAAAGCCTGACTCTTGACCATACACCTCGCCATCTCCATGAGTGACCTGTTCTTTCATTCAACAAATCCATTCTGTTTTATCCCACCTTCAGCCAAAAAGACATTAAAATTAGAAGACATATATTCCCCCCCCCCGATCAGAACAGAGGGTGCCCATTTTACATGCTAGCAGATTTTCAGCCAAAACTAAAAACTGTTTGGAGCACATGAACACTTCGGACTTTGCCTTCAATGGATATACCCATGCATGCCCTGGAAAAATCATCGATGAAAGTCACGAAGTAAATATAATTTCCAAAAGAAGGTGTCTGCATAGGACCACAAACATCACTATGTACAAGGTGCAACTTATGAGTAGCCCGAACTAAACCATCTTTTGGAAAGGAGGAATGCTGCATTTTGCCCAAAATACAACTTCACAAACATATTTTTCAGGTGTCTCAAGTTTGGGCAAAGAGGACACCATTTCAGATTTCTGCAGGCGTAGTAAACTAGCAAAATTCAGATGACCAAAGCGTGCATGCCAAAGCTTTGCATCTGATATAGCCTGAGAATCATGTATTGGACATGCCAAATCATTTACAGATCTTTCATAGCCTATGAGCTTATATAGCCCATGACATAAAATGCCAGAAGCAATAATCACATCGCCATTTGACAGATCATGAACTGTACATCTATCATCAACAAATTTCACAACCAAGCCAATCTTGGCTAATGCAGAAAACTGATAACAGATTCTTCTTGATCCCTGGCTGATGGAGAGTGTTAATCTCCAAAAGAATAAGTTGACCTTGAATTTAGACCACCTCTATATCAAGAACAACTTCAGACTCCACCAAATTTAGAGAACATTCACCAACTTATCAAAGAATCAACTATTCTGAAAAATTCAACTTCTCAGGAAAGTCTGCTGCAGATTAATCCCTGATTGACTAACCATTTGTGTAAAGTTTTTGATAAAACTTTGTAGCTTGCTTCGCCTTAAGGTTGCACACCTTTTGCAACTTGAATCTCTTCAAATGATTCAGTATACTCTGAGAAATAACACAAACAATTTACCTATGTGTAAATCTCCTTCTCTGTAGTAGCGACTTCGACACTTGCAACTTCTTAGCTTTGGTTCTCCCAATGTCGAACCCATTTGGTAAAATCCTTTTAGCTGTAGATAGCTTATCTCTCAACTTAGATTTTGAGCTATCACATGTGTAAAACTTTACACTGTGCACTGAGCACTACTCATTTTTCTGAATTCGAAATCTGCGCCTGTTTTAGAAGTCACTCAAACTTTTCTACATACAAATGTTCCTAACCAAAATTCTCTCAGCTTAAACACAATTGGAAGCTAAAACTTTGTATAGTAGTCGATCAACTCTAGACTTAGACTTGTACAAAAGCATTTCACAAAAGCTTTACCACAGAAGGAGAAAACATGAAAACTTCGGGTGCAATTTTTCTGATATTTCTGAAGAAGACTACAAATCTATGAGAGAGAGATCTCAACTAACTTTCATGTGTCCAATGACACTATAACTGCTCATTCCTCTATTCCTATCTTCTCATTTCATCTCCTCACGACGTCTTCTTACTGTCTCCTTACAAACCCGACATTTTTCCAAAATATTTATAGGCAATTATGTACAAGTTTATGACTAATCAAAAGTCTAAGTGATCTATGTCTTCACTAATGTACATATGTGTACATATCCTTCATCCTGTGAATGTAACCACCTTCTTTGCTTCAAGACTTGATCTTGTCTCCATCTCTTGTCTCTCAAATCTTCAATTGGTGATTGGTTTACACCAACAGCTCCCCCTCAATCATCAATTGAGGTTTCTCTTATCTTCTTTATACCTGCCATGTCTTTGAACTTCTGTAACTTTGGTCCATCCAAACTCTTTGTAAGCATATCAGCTATCTGATCTTTTGTTGAAGTAGTGTATAACTTCAATCTCCTTATCCATCACCTTCTCTCTTAGAAAGTGATACTGTATCTCAATGTGTTTAGTCCTGGCATGAAAAACAGGATTAGCAGCTAGATATAATGAACTCATGTTATCTCCATAAATGATAGGTATGCTCTGTATAGTTTCAAAACTCTTCATGAGAGTCTTAAGCCAAATCACTTCTTTTGCAGCTTCAACCATGCCTTTGTACTCTGCTTCTGTAGATGACAAAGCAACCGTATGTTGCTTCTTTGAGCACCAGGAGATTAACTTATCTCCCACATAACACATGTATACATAGGTTGACCTTCTATCATCTGGATTACCTGCCCAATCTGCATCACTATATATTTTGATATTTGTATCTGATGTAAAACCATAATACAAACCCTCTTTGAGTGTACCCTTAATATACCTCAACACTCTTTGACCTGCAATCCAATGCTCTTTCCTAGGACAATGCATAAATTGAGACAACACCACAACTGCATATGATAAATCAGGCCTAGTTAATGTAGCATAGATAAGACTACCAACCAAACTCTGATATTGCTTCATGTCCTTGAACTCTTCTCCTCCAAATCTGCTTAATTTATGATTCACCTCCATTGGAGTAGGTGCTACTCTGCAATCATTCATTTTAAACTTGATTAGCAAGTTCTTCAAGTACCTCTCTTGAGTCACATACACTCCATGTTGAGTGTATGAAATCTCCATGCCCAAGAAGTATGACAAGTCTCCCAAATCACTGATTTTGAACTCTTTCTCCATTTGCTTCTTTAGACTTTGTATGCCTTTCTCATCTGTACCTGTAAGAATTATATCATCAACATATATGCATATGTAAATGAACCCATCATCACTTGCTTTAACAAGCAAGCTACTATCTGCTTTAGATACTTGAAATCCAAGTTCTTTTAAGAACTTTACAAGCCTATAGTTCCATGCCCTTGGGGCCTGCTTCAAGCCATATAAAGCTCTCTTGAGCTTACACACATGATCTGGATATCTTCCATCTTTGAATCCTTGAGGTTGCTCCATGAAAACATCATCTGAAATATAACCATTCAAAAAAGCATTCTTCACATCTAATTGACACAATTTCCAACCTTTGCATGCAACAATTGCTATGAGTGTTCTGATGGTTGTCATTTTTGCCACTGGACTATAAGTTTCATCATAGTCAATACCATATGTCTGAGCAAACCCTTTAACAACAAGTCTAGCTTTGTACCTAGACACACTTCCATCTGCAAATCTCTTTGTCTTATAGACCCACTTGCATCCAATGATCTTCTGGCTATTTGGCTTTGGAACCAAATCCCATGTTTGATTCTCCATTAATGCATCATATTCTTCCTGCATAGCTTTCTCCCAAATCTCTTTACCTTTTGCCTCTTCATATGTAGAAGGGTCTTCATCTGCTTTAATAATGTATGCATAATCCTTAGTAGTCAAAAATGAAGTATCATAGCTATACCTTGTAGGTTGCCATTTGTGCCTTGTAGACCTCCTAAGTTCTCCACTTCTTGAGGTTTCTGGTTCTTCATATTCAGGATCAAATCTTGGTGTCTCTTCCACTTCAACCTGCACTTCGTACCTTTGATTTACCTTTCCTTTGGCTCACAATTTCTTCATCATCTGTATTAATATTGATAGTACCTACATACCAAGTACCTTGCTCATCAAATGTAACATCTTTTGATACAAGAAAATGTTTTGTGGATGGATTCGACAACCTGTATCCCATCTGCTTATCATCATAACCAATAAACACATATTTTTCAGCTTTAGGTTCCAATTTGTGCCTTAATTGTGATGGCACATATGCATAGGCCAAACATCCAAATACTTTGCAATGGTCTAGTGTAGGTCTCTTACCCCACCATGCCTCATATGGTGTCATACCCTGCAAGGCTTTACATGGTAGCCTATTGACCAAATAAGTAGCTGTATTTACAGCCTCAGCCCACAAATAATTTGGGTAATTTTTCTCCTTTAACATGGATCTTGCAAACTCAACAAGAGTTCTATTCCTCCTCTCTGATACACCATTTTGTTGAGGAGAGTACCTGCAAGTAACTTCCCTTTTTATACCTGCATTCCACAAGTAATCACTGAACTCATTAGAGAAATACTCTCCCCCTCCATCTGACCTTAGTCTCTTCAATTTATATCCTGTAATTCTCTCTGCATACACATGATAATGTTTGAATGTATTGAATACCTCTGACTTATCTTTGATCACATAGATAGTGATCCATCTGGTAGCATCATCAACATAAATCACATAATACCTTGAACCATTGATACTGAAATCCTTTGATGGTCCCCACACATCTGTGTGTACCAACTCAGGTTTCTCTGAATACATAAACCCATGCTTAGAATAGGATTGCTTATGAGCCTTACCTAATTGACATGCCTCACATCTGTATGTCATATGTTGACCTGCAACATTAGGCAATCCAAGCACTGAACCATTATTAATCATGTCTTTAATACCTCTTTCATTGAAATGTCCAAGCCTCTTGTGCCAAAGATCTAACTCAGAGATCTTATGTCCTCCATAAGTGAACAAGGCATGACCAACATTACCTTGAATCTTCAATGTGAACAATCTTCCTTCTTTCTTCCCTGAAACAATTTGTTTATACCCATTGCTAGGGTCTTCTACAAACACTCCTTCATTAGTGAACCTTACTTCATAACCTTTCTCCACAATTTGTCCTACACTTATCAAATTCTTAGGAATTGTAGGAACATACAAGACCTTACTCAATAAGGTGCTTCCATCCTTGGCCTTCACTGATCCAATTGACTTCACATTGTGCTTTGTATTATCACCTGTTTGAACAACATGATTAGATACCTTATTCTCCAAATCAGTCATCACAGGTGATTGCTACACCCTGAGTCAATGTAGAAGACTCTTTGATCTTCACTCTGCCTTTCACATGTTGCATTCATTATCAATGTTGAATCTTCCTTCTGATCTGAAGCATAATTGTAGTAGGTATTGTTATATTGTTGACTTTGGAAACTTCTACCTGCATTTCTTCCAAAGTAACCCCTACTACCTCTACCTCTGAAATTACCTCTTTGATTTCTGCCACCTCTTCCTCTTGAATTATAGTTCTGATTGTATCCTCCATTACTTTGAGTGTTATGCCAACAATCATTGGCTAAATGATTTGTCTTACCACAAATCCAGCAAGCTTTGGCTAAATGATTTGTCTTACCTCCGATTGTATGGTCGCAGTCGCCGGAGTACATGAAGGTCCGGGACTAACCTGCTATTGGAATTGCTGTCTTACTCCTGGAACTAAGGCGAGCAACTGTCCCAAAGGGAGTGTGATTGAAGCCTTAGATAGGAAGTCCCATACCTGATCTATTTGGGCTATGGTTATCACCGATTCAAGTGGTGATTCTAATGTTGTTGGGATAGAATTATGTTCATTCGATCTTGCCTGTGGCAGAGGGACCTGTGCTACCGAAATTGGATCAGGAAACAAAGTCAGCTCCTTAGCTGTCCATTGACTAGCCTTTGCAAACATCCGCTGCTGCTCACGAATTCTAGGCTCGAAAACTTCAGCTGCTGGTTGCAACTGTTTACCTGATCTTGTCTGAACTACGACTGCTTGTGACTCAACTAGGGAAATATAAACCATGTTAGTCATCGGATTTTGGCGTTCCTTCTTCCTTTTTTCCTACTCTGCTGCTTCCTTGCAAAATCTACAAATATGGCCAACCTCGCCACAAAAATGGCACCAAGGGGGTGGGAGAGAGGTACCTTCCGCCGATGTACCTGCCTGCCATCGATTTTGATTAAAGTTGTTACTTTGCGGTCCTCGATAGTTCCGATATCACTGCTGTTGGTTGGGTCACAACTGTGGTGGCAGGTAATGGGTAGCTGGCTGCCCTGGTTCCTGTATTATAGCGTTTACAGCCGCTCAACCCTGCACCTTTGCATTATATGCACAGGTTTCTGTTGAGTGTCCTGTTGGGTTACAGATGGCACAATACATTTGGTTGAGGGCACATGTAGAACTGGTGTGACCTGGATTCTTGCACTTAGTACAATACACCTGTTTGGACGGATCATCACCTACATTCTTACTTGCTTTCAATCATTCCAGGTCCTCCGTAAAACCTCCAACTTTGTGCTCCAACTGTAAGGCCATCGCAATTACATCGTCCAATGTCATTCCGCCCACACAGCGTATGATCATGATTTGTCTTAACTGTGGATTCAGTCCATTAATGAACCATTGTGTTATGACATCATCTGGCAGATTGGCATGTGCCGGAGGCAGCTGCCTTAAGTGAGTTCTAAACAGTGTCGCATACTCCTGGACACTCTGGTGTGATTTCTGTTGATTGTTCTGCAAATAGTCAAAGATTTCTGCACGGTTCTTCTTCAAACGAAACCTCTGTAAGAACACATCTCTCACATCATCATAATTACCGAAATGGTTATGTTAGTCGGCCGCCGGAGTGGGACAGATGTAACGGATGCCAGATGTAACGAAGTTTCTTGAATTACGCACGAAAAGTTGGTACGCACATCCTGTAAAATCTATATAAAGCAATGTAAAGAGAACGGTTAGAGAGACATTTTTTCTGGAATTGCCAGATTGATCGCCTGAATATTTGTGAGAGTATTGTTTACACTGTTGTGAAGTCTTGAGTACTGTTGGTGTTGAGTATGCTCTGCGTCGTCTGCATATACTATGGTTCACCGTAACGAGTGTTTGAGTAATGGATTGTGTGTCTGATTACTATCGTCGTGTTGCGTTGTTCTATGTTCTTCAGATTGTTAAGTACTATAAGTCAATCTGAGTGGCGACATTACTGTGTGAGTTGAATAGGTAACTTGAAGCATTGCTGAAGTATGTTCTGTTTGTTTTATCGGATTCATGGTGTTCGGTGTTATTATCTGTTGACTCCGAATACGAGGAAGAATTAGTACCTCCGATAAATGTGAACCTTTATTTGAAGATCGCTGTAAAGTGTTGTGACGGATGAATCTATCAGTTATAGTGTTCGATCTTGTTGATTTACTACATACTATTGAGTCTGAAGATCGGACTACTGCTCTGTTCCAATAGCAGGTTAGTCTGAAGAAGTTCGGTACCCAGGAACATAGAAATCAAGTATTGTCCAATTAATGCTAGTAACTGAGCTAAGACGCGTATTAGTGCTTTTGTTGTTGTGACGAAGATTTGGGAAATAAGTATAGGGCCTCTGTCTAACAGACCCCTACCACTCCCAAGAACCCACGTTGGTCTGGTAACGACTTTCGGCTAGTCAGAGACGTTACAATCTAAGAGATAAGTTTAAGATATACATTTTAAAATATTAAACATTTTACATTTAACACTTTTACGTTTAACACTTGGCGCCGTCTGTGGGAAGGTGGCATCAAGATTGCCAATAGTCTGTCAGAATCGAACATCCAAATTATCGTTCGATTGGAAGTAGCAACAAAACCAGATTGTTGCAAACTGTTTTGTTAGTAATACTACGCGATTAGTACAAAAGATGATACATGCGGGTTACTCGATCCGGTGAAACGTATCCCAAGAACCATCAGTCTGGAGTACTTAATGTACTAAAGCCAACTTTAGGAGGTAGGAGTACAACTAGGTCTGACCCAGTTGTCAAGAAAGTTAAGAACGTTAGAACTGATTTCGGTCATATTCCGGTGGAACGTGTTACGCCTCTGGTACATTCCGGTACTATTTCAGCACAGTCTGTCGAAGATATAGTAATTCCAAAACCTACCAAGACGCAGTTGGAAACTAGTTTAACAATCTTGGAAAAAGATTCAGATTTATGTACGATTAGACGCACTATAGTCAAAGAAATCGGCGAAGGCGAAAAAACACCGTATTCGGGCATAATTTCGGTTCATTCCGGTGATATTTCGGTAAGAGAATCACAGTTTTTCGGTGACGGTTTAGCATTTTCTACTGAATCTTCAGCCCAACCACCACGCTTGGAAGCGAGCTCCCATACACTGGACATCAAGAAGGAAGGAAAGCAGTTCGAAACAGAGATTCGAAGCATATTAAGCAAGATCATCGCACCGGAAAGTGCGCCATCCGACGATACAGATTCCGATAGTGCAGATATTCAGCCCCGAGATACAGAAGGAAGGTATAATACACTCACGATGAACGGACAACAACAACAACAACAGTTATGTCCACCCAAGCCGACTCCAACAGGAGTGACGTACACGAAGTTTGGTGGATTCCCAGGAGATGATCCGGATGCTCACGTACGCACTTTCGAGATAAGCTACGCAGTTCTCAACCATCCACCTGATCAGGCCTATAAGGCTATTGTCTTTCAAGCCACACTGGTCAATGAAGCAGCTAGATGGCTTACAGAATATGATATTAATCACTTTGGCACCTACGAAGCAGTACGAGATGCTTTTCTGCAGCGATTCAGGCTAAAAAAGAATCCAGCCAAAATTTTTGACTATCTATAGAACAACAGACAGAAGGCAAATCAAACCGTACAGGAGTATGCTACTCTCTTCAGAACACACTTAAGGCAGCTACCACCGGCCCATGCTAACTTACCAGATGACGTTATCACTCAGTGGTTCATCAATGGCATGACTCCACAACTTAAGCAGATCATGATCATAAGATGTGTCGGAGCCATGACCCTCGATGCAGTCATTGCAATGACTCTGCAACTGGAAAACAAAGTCGGCCGATTTACAGAAGATCTGGAGTGGTTAAAAACAAACAAAAATGTTGCCGAAGATATGACCAGACAAGTATACTGCATCACATGCAAAAATTCAGCACATACTAGTGCCAATTGTGCACTTAATCAGACATTCTGTGCTATCTGCAACACTGCCGGACACACCACCGAAAACTGCGCATACAACGCTAGAGTACAGGGAACAACGACTGTCAATGCAATTATCTAGGAACAAGGACAACCAGCCAACCATTATGTGCCTCCACAAATGAGAAACAACCAGCAGCAAGGATATCGAAATTACCGAGGACAGAGGAATAACAACTATAATGCAAACCGCTGGCAGAATGGACCACTACCGGAAAATCCTAATTTACCACCACCACGTTGCCATTTTTGTGGTGAATTTGGACATATTAGGAGATTTTGTAAGGATGCATCTGAGTATGATCAAAGGAAGAAGGAACGTCAAAATCCAATGGCCAACACGGTACAAATCACACCGGTGGAAACACAGGCTGCTGCAGTCCAGACCCGATCCGGTAAACAACTGCAACCGGTAGCAGAAATATTTGAACCAGGGATACGTGAACAACACAGAATGTACAACAAGGCTAGTCAATGGACCACAGCAGAACCACCAGTCTTCCCAGAGCCTATTCCGGTAACCCAGCCATCATTAACAAAGGAAGGAACACAACAACGGGAGTCAGCAGCGGGGACATCATAAGCAGCAGATACATTACCAACCGTAGACACCTTCGCATCAGCAGAGGCATCAGCTTCAACAGCAGTGGAGCCTGTCAATCAATCTCAACAGGCCTGGGAAATCTTATCTAAGGCATCTATCACTCTGCCTCTGGGCCAACTACTGGCATTAGTACCTGGAATTCGACAACAGTTCCAACAACAGTTCAGTCCAGTGCCTTCTTGTATTCCAGCGACAGCAGCAGTTCAACCGGAACCTGATTCTACGGTTGATCATTCAGTTCCCTTGATTACAGTATGGTATAAGAATCATAAGATTACGCATGTATTAATTGATGGAGGCTCTGGTGTTAACATTGCGATTGCGGCATTATGCAAAAGGTTAGGATGGACCGAAATCTAACTAGTTCAATTTTTTGTCAGAATGGCAGATCAATCAAGAGTCCATCCCGTAGGACTTGTGCGGAATGTACCCATCACTTTACAAGGTACGACCTTTTAAAATGACCTTTGTTATACTAGATCTGTCGGAATCCACTTTGGATTACAACCTTCTTTTTGGCCGACCTTGGCTGAAGCATGCGAAGGTAATACAGGACTGGTCTGCACAAGAGCTTACGTTTAAAGATGCCAATCGTAGATATGTGGTAAAATTAGATGCTATACAACCTTGCGAGCTACATGCTAGACCGTATTTTGCCGAACCAGTCCATATGCTAGATGGATTGTCAGACGATGAAGAAGAAGAGTTTCTGAAGAGTAACGCTGACTTAATTTCCTTAGGGACTGTTGATCTTCAGTCTGTTGCAAATAATTGGAACGCTTCAGTCTGTACAATAATACCCATCACAGAAGAGGCTAAGAAGGAAGACACTGTTTCGACACATGACGATGAACTGCAACAACTTTTTAAACCAATAGACGACACAGAGAAACATCATCTTTATCTTGGTTCTTTGAATGCGCAGCATTTGCAGATTTCCGCTTACTAGTAGAAGAGCTCCATTTTCCTTTGCCCTTCTAACTAGCCAGGAAAGCTTGATCTGCAACACGCATAATCGACCTATTCTGCCTGGACTGATCTTCTTGCAACAGAACAGAGACTAACTCCTCAATGACAAGGCATTTGGATTGCCTTTCATCATCAACCGAAGAGTAGAAGCAAAACTCTCATATGAATCAAGAAGACCATTTAGAACAGCTTGCACAAGTGAGCTATCTAGTATAACCTCATCAACAGAAATCAACTATTCCTTCAAGTCTTTGATCTTTGTTAGAAAACTGTCCATCGAATCACCTTTGTTCATGTGCTCACTCTCCAACTGTTTTCAGAGGTAAGCAACACGAGCCTCATTCCTAGCTTGGTACAATGTGATAAGTGTATCCCAAGCATCCTTAACTGTTTTGCAAGAGTGAATGTGAGGAATAATGGCATGTTTGACAGACAAATCTATCAATGCATGTGCCTGAGCATCTCTGCCATCCCAACAAATCTGCTCTGCAGTAGGTGCAGCAAAAACCGCAACAGGAAGAGGAATACGCAGAATATCATCATCTTTGACACCTTTTGCATCAGCTTCAGTACCTGCAGGAGTAACAATTGCAGGTGTGATAGGACGTTTTTCAACACCCTGCACAATGTTCCACAGTCCTTTTGCAACCAATACATGTCGCATCATATAAGCCCACAACAGGTAGTTGGTGCCATCCAACTTATCCTCAACAACCAACATACGAAATACATCACTGCTTTTAGCCATGGCCCGTGACTAAAATACCTTGATGCAAAAAATTGACTGTATCTCACAAAGTTGAACGAAACTGCCTTGATGAGTTCTGCTAAACCTGTAGCTGACTTTGAGATGATTATACTAGCGAACCCAAACAGGTATATACCTTTGGCACAAAAAGACAAAATAGCCTGCACAAGCGCTATGATAGTGCTTTCGGAGGCCGAAACGAGCTTAGATCATGATTTCAACACCACAAAGCGAAGCGGTTTTGATCTCTAAAACACTCTGAGTATGCTCGCCAAATTTCGTGCGAATCTGAGACTGCAACCGGAGAGGTGTAGGCGATGCCCTAGATGAATCGGCGACCTGTTCTGATACCAATTGTTGGAGTTAGACGTCTGTGGAAGCACGTGAACAACACATAGAAGAAGAAGAAGCTTGGAGCACAACACAAAATATTGAATGTATTACTAGAGAATGTACAAAGATAAGTAGCCCATTAGGGCAATAGGTGTATATACAAGCCGGAAGAAAAAACCTCCTAAAGAGGGAAAAAAATGCCCCGGCGGTCCTAGAGTTCATAGAGATCACTACCTAATTATATCAATAGTTATTATATGCAAACTGTAGTCAAGGAAGTTTCTCATCCTAATTACTTGGATTATCTAAAGAATAACAACGTAATAAATAAAAAATAGTACTATTTGTAGTTTCACTTTGCCCATTACTTTTAGGATGAAATGCAAAACTAAAGTCTATTTTGGAACCTAAATTTTGAAATAATGCAATCCAAAAGTGATTACAAAAACGAACATCTCTATGTGAAAGAATAACTTTTGGAAAACCATGACATAGAAAATACATTTAGTAAATAACTTAGCAGCTTGAAGTGCAAAAAGAGTGTTTTTACAAGGAATGAAATATGCTTGTTTACTAAAACTATCAACAATTGTCCAAATCATATCATTGTGAGATGAAGTTGTATGAACTCAAGTCATAAAATCCATAGAAATTTGTTTCCATGGTCCATTAGGTATGGGAAGTGGCATTAATAATCCAAATGCTTTACCATGATGTCATTTCACACATTGACACACAATGCAATGGGAAACATACTGTGCAATATCCTTTTCCATATTCGACCAAAAGAAAAATTCTTTACACATAGAAATAGTACTTTGTATGCCCCTATGACCCATATATGGTGGTTCATGCATCTCTTTCATAAAAAATTTTTTAAAAGCTTGTGTGATGCATAAATTGTGTTGGAAATACAAGAATCCTTTATGAAAAGTGTAGTGTTCCTCACTAAATGTCATAGAATTATTGAAATCATTCCATGTTTGTGAAAAATACATATCAGATGCATAAAAAGGAATCATGTCATGAAATGAATGAATATGAATAGTAGAAATATTATTGATTGATGTTGGAGTTAGACGTCTACGGAAGCAAGCGAACAACACAAGGAAGAAGAAGAAGCTTGGAGCACAACACACAATATTGAATGTATTACTATAGAATGTACAAAGATGAGTAGCCCATTAGGGCAATACGCGTATATACAAGTCGGGGGAAAAAAACCTCCTAAAGAGGGGAAAAAGTGCCCCGGCAGTCCTAGAGTGTTCACACACATCACTACCTAAATATATCAACAAATCCCCCCTGGGAGTGATGCGGTGAACAAGTAGCTGGCACTCATGTATAAGGAAGTGCCAAGCTATGTGGAAATCACTCCACAAAAGGAAGTAAGCCCAAAGCTTTGCAGAAAGCTTCAAACTTCTCCCTGGGCAGAGCCTTCGTGAAAAGGTCTGCAATGTTCTCCTGTGTGGGCACATATGCCAAGCTGATCTCCCCAGCAGAGAACCTCTCGCTGACATAATGATAATGCACCTCAATGTCCTTAGTGTGAGCATGGAACATAGGGTTCCTTGCAACTTCCAATGTGCTCTGACTGTCAGTGAAGATGGTGATGGCAGAAGACTGACCAACACCCAAATCAGCCATAAGGCATCTGAGCAACACACACTCAACAGTAGCTGTGAGAGCTGCCCTATATTGAGCCTCACAACTGGAAGTGGCCACAGTAGGCTGCTCCTTGCTCAACCAAGATATACATGAGCTACCAAGCATGAAGCAAGAGCCACTAGTGGATACACGAGTGTCATAGCAACTAGTCTGAGTCAGAAAAAGCATGCAAATCAGGCGGTAGTGATCCGCCCTTGGGATAAAATAACCCAAGTAGCCGAGTACCACTCGAGTAGCGAAAGATGCGCTTAACCGCTTGCCAATTCTTGATACCTGGGCAATGCATAAATCTACTCATGTGTGAGACAACAAACTAAATATCTGGCCGAGTAATGCATAAGTGAATCAAGTATCCAATAGCCTGTTGATAGAGGACAACATCAAATGCATCTCCAGCATCATGAAGACTCAATCGTAAACCTGTCTCCATAAGAGTGGCAATAGGCTTAGAGTCTTCAAGGCCAAAACGCTTCAATAATGTGTCAATATATTTCATTTGACACAAAGCCATTCCACCATCAACTTGCATAAACTGAGTGCCCAAATAGTGACGCAAATGCCCCAAATCAGACATCTTAAATGAGGCATGCAAATCAGCCTTAAAATCAGCAATATGCATCTCAATAGGACCACTGAGCAGCATGTCATCAACATAGACAACAATGATCAGAAGCACATCATTAGCACGCTTAACATATAAGGTGCTTTCAATTGGACTGTTCTCAAAACCATGTGCAATCAGATAGGCATGTATCTTCTCATACCAAGCATGTGGTGCTTGCTTTAAACCATATAATGCCTTCTTTAACCTCCACACCTAGTTTTCATGCCCTTTCTGTACAAAGCCACGGGGCTGAAAAACATACACTTCTTCATGCAAGTCACTATTCAGAAATGCAGTTTTAATGTCCAACTGATGTACATTCCAACCATGATGGGCTGCAAGTGCACAAATGCTCCGAATAGTAGTCATACGACATGTAGGTGCAAAGGTCTCATCAAATACAATGCCTCTTTCCTGTGCATAACCCTTTGCAACAAGCCTAGCCTTATACCTGTCAACTATTCCATCAGGTTTACACTTCAGTTTGTATACCCACTTAGTGCCAATGGCCTTCTTGCTTTATTGAATGAAGATCACCGCTTTGACTTTAGCTTTACTCTTTTTTGAGTCTCTTTCACACCATATAAATTATTTTGACTTTTACTTCATTGTATAGAGGCCATGAAAAATGTACCTTGTGAGCAAAAAATTATACTTGTGAGAAAAAAATTATACTCAAAAGTGAGCATGAAAACCAACAAAAATCAATCTTGGTCACCATGCCCTCATCAAAGCTTTGATGAGACATGTAGGTTGCATCATGAAGTCGTGAATGGATGAAAATCCATGAATGTTCACATGAACACAATGGATTGATAGTGGTTATGGAGCATTTTAGGGAAGTGGAAAATTAGATGGTATGAACACTTAGTTTTTTATGACAAAGGGGATGTCATTCCTAGTCTCAAAGGGGAAAAAAATCTTGAAAATGGACATAACCAGCAAAAATCAACTTTGGTTATGATGTATTCCCTAAAGCTTTATGCCAAGAAAGCATATTAGATGAGAACAAATCTTGAGGTGAGAACAAATGAATGTCAATGTTCATTGTGAGATGTCATAACATTATTCTCTTGTGTGTTATGATTCTACGAAAGGAATGGATCATTAGGATAGTAGTTTTTTAGTCTTTGAGGATACTTGAGAGGAATAAAAACATTGGGATTCTCAATGGATGGATCATTAGGGTACTTTGAAAGTATATGATAGTCTACAAATTTTAGATGAGAAACAATGTTAATGTAACTAGGTAGAGTTGTTAGCTACCATGTTCTCTAATGTTCTTTTATACCTTGGAGAACTTTTCTAATGTATTAAAGTTTTATCGCACCTTGTAGAACTTTCTAATGCATTAAAGTTTTATCTCACCTTGGAGAACTTTCTAATGCGTTAAAGTTTTATCTCACCTTGGAGAACTTTCTAATGCATTAAAGTATTATCTTAGTTACAGTTGAGAAAGAGATCTAGCATAATATCGATCATAGAGTTTTTGTGTGTTTTATTTCATAGTATGACATTTTCTTAACATATGGGTTTTTCAAGACTACTCAAGGATCTTCATAAGCACGTTTGATTTCTTTCAAGAAGACAGTTCCCAATCACGACATGGCTTTTCTGTTACACTTATGTGTTCCTTGAGTAGCTTTGATGTGAACATTTTCCTTATACATGGGCACTTTTTACTCTAGTAATAGCTAGAGGGTTTTTCCCCATGTTACCACATACATGATTCACTCATATGTGGTGGTACTTTGTACTTAGGGATATTATTCAGCTCTTACTTCAATTCTTAACATCACCAATAGAGAGAGCTATTCTAGCCATATGTCTTCTCCATGTGTCTTGCTGTGTTTGTGCTCCTTGTGTGTGCTTCTCGTATGTCTATCGCACTTCTACAATCACCCAACAGTGGTATCAGAGTAAGTTCAACTCCTTCTTAAGTTTTGATTTTTCACGTCACAACGTGCCTGCACTTTTAACAGTGCAAATCAACTTTGGAGCATAGAATGGTGAATTTCAATAGGCAAGAAACATTTCCACCCGTTGTAGTCAGATTCGCCATCAGAGTGATGGTTTGTGAGCTAAAATTTTAGCATTCATTTCAACTTTCGTCGAAGTAAAGATTTTGTCACATTCTTGTTCTTTAGTGAAATGGCGGGCAACAATGAATTCTTTGGCATGCTTCAAGCCAAAGATAAGCTTGATGGGACCAAATATCCAATGTGGTCTTACTTGATGAAGCATGTTCTTGTTGCAAAACAACTTTGCAACATAGTAGTAAATGTAGATCGAAGACTCACAGGTTCTTCTACTTCACAGTCTACTGTCACAGATGGAGCTTCTTCTTCAAGTATAGTGGTCTCTCCTTCTCCACCTACACAGGAGTGTCAGACATTGATCCACGAGGATCAGTCACAGGGATGATCCACAGGGATCAGTCCATATGATCCACAGGGATCAATTCATGTGTGTGAGGGACAAGGGCCAGTTAGCCAAGGTCCCACGCTCGGGGGATACCCTAAGGTACTTTGGTAGTCGTGTGAGTACTTGGGTAGTAATGGGATTAAGTGTTGCATGTGGCCATCATGCAACACTTGTTCCCATTACTACCCAAGTACTCCCATTACTACCAAAGTAACTTAGGGTATCCCCCGAGCGTGGGACCTTGGTTAGCTGGCCCTTGTCCCTCACACACATGAATTGATCCCTGTGGATCATATGGACTGATCCCTGTGGATAATCCCTGTGACTAATCCCTGTGGATCAATATCTGACAAGGAGCAACTTAGATGGGATGGAAAAGATGCTCAAGCTCATGCATTGATTGCACTTTTTGTGAGGCATCATATAGTTCCACACATTTAGTCATGTTCTACATCAAGATAGGCATGGGACACTCTTGCTTCTTTGTATGCCGTGCGTAATGAAGCATGTGTTGCATACTTGAAGATGTATGTATGGCTAAAAATGAGTTTGTGAATGTGTATGTGACACGCATCAAGGACTTGAAAGAGCAATTGACAAACATAGATGAGATTATTTTGGATGCATCACTCATCTATACATTGTTGAAAGGATTACCAGAATCTTTTCAAAGCAAGAAGAGCAATCTAGAGTGAATAGGAGTCGTTTGATTGAGGGAACACAAGCACTTGCTATCTTACAAAAAGGGAAAAGCAAGTATGGTTCAGCTTTGGGTTCATCAAAACCAAAGCCTCAACCTTCCTCTTCCACTCATTCCTCTAATGATGCTAATTTGCAAAAGAAGAAGAGATGCAAATATTTTCAAAAGGATGGTCATAATATTGATGAGTGTAGAAAGCTTGCTAAGTGCAATGAAAAGAAGAAGGAATCCGACATGTCTTGCTAAAAATTCAGCAAATGCAAAGAATGATGAAGCTAACATGGCTCAAGGTTTTTGGAAGTGTGCTGTTAAATGTCATTATGATCTTTGCATTCTAAATGTATAGTTGTGAGTGAGGCTAATCCAAATTGGTTCTTTGATAGTGGTGCTTCAAAGCACATAACTTCATGAAAAAGGCTTTTTGTGTCTTTGAAAGATGCACCCAAAGGAGGACATGTGGTGTGTGCAAACAACACCTCTTATCCTATCATTGGAGTAGGAGAAATTGAGCTTACAGCTGCAAATGGAGGAGTGATTCTCTTGAAAAATGCATTGTATGTGCCTGATATCAAGAAGAACTTAATTTCAGCTCCATTGATTGCCAAAATTGGACTTCATGTACATTTTGTTGATGATAAGTGTATGGTTCATGATTTTAGCAATGCCGATATTATCGTGATGTCTGGTATATTATGTAATGGTTTGTATTGCGTGGATACATACAAGAGGGCTACCTCGAATGCTTTGGTTGTTCATACTTCTTCCATGGCTGAAATAGAGCTTTGGCATGCTCATTTTGGTCACATGAACTTCAATAGTTTGCTTTACTTGCAAAACAAGGACATGGTTATTGGTTTTCCAACACTTGAGTCCATTGAAAAGCATGCACGTGAAGGTTGCATTCTTAGAAAAATGCATCATGCTTCTTTTCCAAAAGATAGTCATATGCACACTACAAGAAAATTGTAGCTTGTTCATAGTGATGTATGTGGTCCCGTCAAGACTCCATCTTTTGGGAAGCATGTATGTTTTGTTACCTTCATTGATGATGCTACTCCCCATACACGGATTTATCGTATGAAAGCAAAGAATAAGGTATTTTCTTGCTTCAAAGCATTTGTAGCTATGGCTAAAATTTTTTCTTCAAACAAAATTTTGACTTTATGCACGAATCGTGGTGGTGAATACATGTCACATGAGTTTAATGCTTTTCTTCGTGAAAGAGGTATTTCACACCAATGTATGGTGCCTACATCTCAGCAAAATGATGTTGTCGAGCATAAAAATAGAACTCTCCTTGAAATGGCAAGATGTATGGTTAAAGGAAGGCACCTTCTTGATAAGTTTTGGATGGAAGCGGTCATGTGTGCAAATTATGTGTAGCATTGAGAGTCATCACTCCTTATGAGGTTTGGAATGCACATAAGCCAGTCGTATGCACGTGTTTGGTTGTTTTCCATATGCTCTTGTGCCATCACAAAAACATCACAAACTTAATGACAAGGAAAAGAAATGTATATTTGTTGGTTATAGTGTTGATTAACACAATTATTGTGAGTTGGGATGTGGTATTTGCTGAAAATTCAATTTTCCCTCTAGTTGAATGCAAAAAATAGACAACAGTTAGTTCACAAGATGTGTTCGAGACACTCATGCCTTTGTTCCAAAGTGATGTGCTTGACTATGCCCATGTAGAGCAGCTAATTGAGGTCAAAGGGCTAAAAAATTCTAGCAAAATAGAGCTGAAAATGCAGAGAATTTCCAGACAAAAATGCTTGAATTTTTTGTTAAAAACTATCGGCACTGTCGGAAATTTCCAACCACATATGGTTGAACATTTGCATAAAAATATGATTGAAAATGGGCATGAAATTCAGCCCACGCATGATATACATGTTGGTGATGTATCACATAATGAATGCATGTCTATAAAGAGTGCACAAAGTATGCCACAATGATTGAAACACTTTGCAGGACAGCAAATTGAGTGCACCTTTACTTGGTAGAACAAGATGAAGCTCTCACCATGCATCAAGTAATTTTGTGGATTATTCTCTTATTGCAACAACATGTGTCAAGAGCCACTTACTTTTGAAGATGCATGTGATGATCCACATTGGATGAGCACTATGCAAACAGAAATGGATTCCATACATGTGAATGGTACTTGGGAGTGATGTGAATTGCCAAAAGGAAAAAAATGCCATCGGTACAAAGTGGGTTTATAAGATTAAGAGAAAAGTTGATGGTAGCATTGATCGTTACAAAGGTAGATTGGTTGCCAAAGGATATGCCCAACAATATGGCATTGACTATGAGGAAACTTTTGCACCTACTTCACGCATGACTACCATTCATACTATGGTTGCATTGGCTGACCATCAAGGTTGGAAAGTACATTAGTTGGACATAAAAATAGCTTTCTTGAATGGAGATTTACAAGAAGAGGTCTATGTGAAGCAACCTCTTGGATTTTCTATGAGAAGGAGAGAGCATATGGTTTGTCTTTTGCATAAACCCTTGTATGGTCTCAAGCAAGCTCTATGTGCATGGTATGACAAAATCCATAAGCACTTGATTGCTCTTGGCTTCACATGTCCTCCACTTGGAAGCACACTCTATGTACGCAAAAATGGGGCTAATCTTACAATGCTTGTTCTTTATGTCGATGATATACTCTTGACTGGGTCATGTGATGCAAAACTTGACATTCTTATGGCTGGTTTACAACATACTTTTGATGTCACTTATCTTGGTCTTTTGAGCTACTTTCTTTGCATCCAGTTTGTATCCATTAAGGGGGGGAATTGTTATGCATCAAGTAAAGTATGTTGAAAAACTACTTTAGTGTTTTGACTTTGAGGATTGCAAGCCAGCTTCCACACCAGTTGAGATAGGATTGAGGTTCTTCGTTGAGGATTCAAGTGATGCATTTAACACTTCATTTATCAGCAAGTTGTGGGATGTCTTATATATGCATGCAACATAAGGCCACATATACAGTATGCAATTTCCCAGTTGAGTGGATTCATGCATAGCACTGGCACTAAGCATTGTCAAGTGGTGAAACGTGTGTTTAAATATCTCAAAAGCACTTTGAGCTTAGGTATCTTTTATGGAAGAGAGGTAATTGCTTTTTCCTTGGAGACTCATGCATATCTTGGTCGAGTAAGAAGCAACCTACAGTGGCGACATCGAGCTGTGAACTGAGTACAGGGAAGTTTTCACAGCTACAATCGAGTGTATATGATTGAGACTCTTATTGATTGTTCTTTGCATGGAGATTGATGTTGCTACGCATATTCTCACTGATAGTCAGAGTGCATTGGTTGTTGCACAAAACCCAATGTTTCATGCACGGACCAAACACATTGAGGTGCATTATCACTATGTGAGAGAGTGCCTTCATGCAAGAGATATTGATTTTGTATATGTGCCTTCACAAGATAATGTGGTAGACATATTCACCAAAGCTCTTCCATAGGAAAAGTTTGAAGTTTCTCACAAAGCTTTAGGCTTATTACCTTGTGGCGGCTGATATGTCACTCCTTGTATATGATCACATCATTCGCTCCAGGGGGGTTTGTTATACTTATGTGTTCCGTGAGTAGCTTTGATGTGAACCTTTTCCCTATACATGGTCACTTTTTACTCTAGTGCTAGCTACAGGTTTCTTCCCCATGTTACCACATACATGATTCACTCATATGTGGTGGTACTTTGTGTTTAGGAATATTATTCAGCTCTTACTTCAGTTTTGAACATCATAAATAGAGAGAGCTATTCCACTCATCCGTCTTCTCCGTGTGTCTTGCCGCATTTGTGCTCCTTGTGTGTGCTTTGCGTGTGTCTCTCGCACTTCTACACTCACCCAAAACTTTCAAGCATTTCAAGAATCCTTTGTGGCTCTTCCGATGGTCCTTGAATGATTTTCCAATGAAACAAAAACTAGGAAATTACCCATTAGCATTCAACGTTCCCAATTTTCTCTTCTTTGATACCATTTTGTAGGATAATGATTTATGGATATAGATCTACTACCATGAAAGAAATAGTTGGCAAAAAAGGGTAATAAGAACATAAGAGAGACCAAGAGAACTCAAAAATCTTGATTCCCAGCTTTTGAAGAGGTATTCAAGGAATAGTGCATGGCTTTCACCCACCCATGTACTCATGTAAGCTTCAATGTTGACCAAAAGGACAAATTCTAGGCGGATGATTGAGTGATTTGGGGTTGTTGTAAATATGTACTCCACTATGATGTCATCCATCATGGTTCCCTCTATCATGATGGCCCCTAATATAATCTATCGATATTGACAGTCCCCAATATGATCCTTTATGATGTGTTATCTAGTCGTATTTCCTTCTGAGGAGCTCCAATTGGACACTTGGGTCCCTGTTGCCTCCTTAGAGCCATCATATCCCTCTCATAGGTTTGCATTAGTTATCCCTTCTATGAGTTTGATGAATATTCACCAATTTCTACTCAAACAAGAAAGAAAATACACTCTTTATTTGCACACATGACTATAGATAAAAACGATAACTTTACATTTTTAACATGGTGAAATAGACTTGTACAAATTAAAAAGATAGAGAAACATTATTGAATGTATCTTCTTGTGGATGCACGCATGTCGAGGATAGTACAGAAAAGAAATCTCATAAAATCATAAACAGAATAAAGAGAGACAAGAGACTAGACACCAGATTGTTGGAGTTCGACGTCTGTGAAAGCACGCGAACAGCACAAGGAAGAAGGAGAAGCTTGGAGCACAACACACAATATTGAATGTATTACCACTAGAATGCATCAAGATACGTAGCCTGTTAGGGCAATAGGCATATATACAAGCCGAGGGAAAAAAACCTCCTAAAGAGGGAAAAAAGTGCCTCGGTGGTCCTAGGTTGTTCACAGACATCACTACTATTGAGGGAGAGTCCAGCAAAAAGAAGAAAAGAAGAAGACAAAGAAAGAAGCTTCAATAAAAGATTACATTTGAAGATATGTCTCTGCAAGAAGCCCCGCAGGGGCGCAACAGCCATCTCTACACAAAGCCCCACAAGGGCACACATCAAGGAAAAGCACGTAGGAGGGAAGGAGGAACCAGGGCCAAGAAGTATCCATCAAGAAGTGCAAGAAGATGTCCGGCAGTTCCAGAACCCCAAGACGGTACTTCAACCTCTTGATCTTTGGAAGGTCCAGATCGAAGGCTGAAGAACTAGACCTTCATACCTTCCACTGGTGGCATGTGTGGCAACCCGACTTAATAGGCAACACGAATGCATCAGGCCTAGAGGATGTAAAAGAAAAATCAAGAAGAGGCCATCAAAACTGAACACCTGTCTAACAAACAGGCAAAACTGACCAAGAGATGCATGCGGACAACAAGTAACAGACAAGAAGTAAAGCCTGTCAAGGGACGACAGAGATAAAGAGGGGGAGAGTGTTGCAGAGCTAAGAAGAGCATAAGGTAGAGAAAAAGATGGGCCCCAAATTTTTTCCGATTTGGACATCTTATTTTTGTATCATAATCATTTTGTAATATATATTTTCCGATGTAAATGCACTAGAGGAGTCCTCTAGATGCATCACCACAGAAGATTAGTAGCTTACCCATGTAAATTAGTAGGAAATTAGCCTTTTAGTGAATAAAGGGCTGGTCTCTTATGTGAAAGGACCATTTTTAGGGCACATGTATATAAGTCAATTGGTGACTCTTTGTAGACACTTTTTGCCATTGTGAGAATCAAGAGCACAGAATTTCGAATTTGTGTCTTCTCCTCTCTGTATCATCTTCTTTGTGAGCTTGTATGCAGGTGTGTTGCTTGAAAAGAGTGTTAGGAAGTGTTGTCTATCCATGAAAGTGTTTGTTTGCTGTGGTTAAGGTGTGTGTGTGAAATGTAGGCAGTGCTGAAGTGTAGGAAGGTCATTCCTGCGACTTAGTATTTTGCTCATAACTTGAAGTAGAAGCGTCAGAATTGAGTGAAAATACTAGCATTGATGCGTCCTCTTGAGAGCTTTGAAACACATATGCTGTTTGCTATATTCAGAGTTTGGAGCTGAGAGAAAAGCTCATTTTACTACTGGCTGCTGCTCCAAGTATCGTGACACTATGACTGACAGTTGAAGCTTGTTTGGATTAGTCTTTGCCTTGTTTGCACTGTTTGGGAAGCTCATTTGCATTGATCGTCATTTGAATGCATGTCTTCATACACTCGGTTAGGTTCAGATACTCATCGGATAGATAAATAAAGCATGAATCCCCACTATATGCACTTGAGGGGGATCGAGGTATAGTCTCTTTCTCCACAAGTCCCTAGGATTGTCCTGAGGTACACACGTTTTTGGCGCCGTTGACGGGGAATGTCGAATCAAACTGAGGCATTTGTGTGATGGTAAGTAGCTTTTAGCATTGAAGCGAGTAGAGGAGTTGTGAATTTTTCTTTTTCTTTGGTAAGTCACATTCATCTGCACTTATTACTTCTCACTCTTGGAAGTATATTGCATCTTTTCCCCAATCTTGCACTACCTTCAGCTATCTCATGAAGGGTCTTCCAAGTATCATCTCATAATTGCTAGCCCTTTCAAATTGACAGATTGCTAAGGTGTGCTCGAATTCAACTCTGCAAGTGGTAAAAGTTACCCGTTCCAATAATCTCAAGGGTCGTTCAATGTGTCCGTCTGCCATTTGTATCTTCATGCATGTTGGTCTTAGAGCTGGTTTTCCCCATTTCTCCCAGATTTTTTTAGTTGCAATTCCTACTCCAGCTCCAGAATCCAAGATGGCTTTAGTGGTGTAACCCCTATAGGTAATTGGTAGACAAGTGTTTCCTTCATCTCCTTCGTTGAAATCTCCAACCTTATCGACCAGGATTTTTACTGTGTTTACTTCATCAAGCATCTCCCTCTCTTCCGCCTTGATCTCTAGTTGTCTGGTTAATCTCTCCTTCAAATGTGGTCTGACCTTCAAAAGTTCTTACAATGTCAGAGTACAAGGGATTTTTACCTTTCTAAGGTATTGTATGATGAAAAAGAAAACAAGCATATCCATTGAAGAAGTAGGAACAATTTCAAAGAAACCCATGAGGGGGACTAAACGCCTAAGAGAGGAAGAAGCTCAAGAGACACCACAATCAAAGAGAACACATATATTGCCAAAGATTTCGATGACACAACAACCAATTACGAAAAGAGACCTCTCTGCAGCCCTGGAAGAAACACATCAGTATATGCGGGGGCAAGTAAACTTAAACATTCAAGGTCTCCATTACAGACAGGCAAGCCATGAAAAGAAACACAAAGATAAAGAACATACTCTAGAACAATCTGCCAGATACAAAGAACTAGGGTTAGAAGATTCGAGCTCTGATGAAGAATCCAGCCCAGAGAAGGACACCTTAGACACTGATATATGAACTGAAATGAACAACGAAGAAGGGACAGAAATAAATCAGGTTGAAGTCACACCTGACAATCAATAACAAAAAGCACAGCACCAGGAAATACAAACTGAACAGGAACACTTGATTCAGTTAAATGATCAGTCAAAGATAAGCATCAAGGAAGTTCCAATAACTAATAAAGATGTAGTGCCACCTATCAAAGAAGAAATACAAACTCCAGTGGACCAGGACTCAGGCCTACAACAAAATAAGGAGCCAACCGTGATCGAAGTGCCTGATGATACACCTCAAGGTAAGATTGACCACAAGTAGGCTGAGCCAAGCATACAACTTCATATTAGGCAGCCCCATGATACTACGTTACATGTTGCACAAGGGTAAGATGTTACAACAGGAAAAGAACCTATCATCCCTACCACATGGTTAAATGTGGATGTTACTCAATTGAAACCGGTTGTCAAGCAAATGATACAAACGGCCATGGACACGCAACAACAAATGATAGACACATATGCGGATTATGACAAGGCCATGCGAGAAAAGAATCAATTTCAAATCATGTGTGAACAATTGTCCGCACAGCTTCTCCAGGCCCAACAAGAGATTTCAGCCAAAGGAAGGGAGATAACCTTAGTTAAAGAGCAATGTAACACATTGATGAAACAACATCAGCAACTCCAAGCACAACTAACAGATTTACAAAGACAACTTGAAGCCAGCGAAGCAAACAAGGAGAGAATGAAAGCTAGAAGCAACTTGCTAGAAACCCAATCAAAAGTATACATGGAGGAAAATGATAGTTTGCGCAGCAGAAATAAAGAATTGATGAAGGCATTATTATATGACCAGCCTATAGAAAAACAAGAGGCTTCTGCGACTGACCAGAAAGAATTAAGAGATCAGAATGAGAAGCATGCAGAATTGCTGAAGCAAGAGCAGGCCTTAAGAGAAGAATGGCAACGTAAGTACGTTCAAGAAACTGCTGAGCTAAAAAAGCAGTTGAATACGGCCAATGGAAAACTCGCAGTATGTTACTATGAAAATATGGATCAGGTAGCAGAGATCGGTAATGAGTTAGTTGCTACCAAAGAAGCACTCCGAGCAGCTATGCAAGAAGTTGAAGAGAAGACTACATGCCTTGCACAATTAGAAACTAAAGCAAAAGAGCGAGTACCAATCGGGACACCAGTAGAGCCAACACGAGAAAATCCTACTGACGAGGTAGAGGTACGTCCTCTATCTCCCCCGATTTATAATTCTCCAATAAAAGAGCAGATGGCAGACCCATGTGATGATCATCCCATGCCATACACTGCAGAAATAGGTCAAAAGGAACGGGCACTATTGGTGACCCGATTGACAGAGAATTTTGAAAATGAAGTGATCAAAGTAATGAAGGAGGCAAAAATAAAGGGCAAAGACTTGGATACGATAATGGAGCCTTTCAACATTCCGTATGGATTATTGAAAGAGAAGACAAGGCAATACATAAAGAAGACCACACAAAAAAATTCAGACGACCAATTGCATTTTAACGATAACACATTCAATTATACTCAAGAAGAATTTGAAGCGGCACAGCCTGTCTGGAGAAGAAAATTTTTGGAGAAAAATCCTATATTGTGGGTGCACTGGCAAGCAGCACTTATTACAGGTAAACCCTTCATTTTGCCCAACACCACGTCATTGAAAAGCCAGAGAATTTTTGGACATGCAAAAGAATGGTGTTATCAATAAACAATGGCTGAATTATTTGCTACTTCAAAGTCCACCCCATAATCATTTACCAACAGAAGATTACATGGTAAAAACGATTGAATTTTGGCTACATTGTTACGCAATAGTACCCGATTTAACAATCAAGATGACAAATAAAATCCTAAGCATGATACTTACAGTTTTGAAGGTGTTCAAGCATGCGCATATACATTTTTGAATTTCATTGGCATTAATCAGGGAACATATATTCTCGTTTTTGATTTTTCTGTTATGCCTAGCCGACCAAAATAATGGCATATTATTCTAGGCTTATGTTTCTACCGAGTACATATATGCAAACATTCAAAGAAGCGTTTTTCACAGGTTTTTTGAAATTGACGCAGAAATTTTCTTAAAGATGTCATCCAATTTGAATGCCAGACTGGTGGCATATGAGCTAAGCTTCTTCGCTGACCACAGACAGCCGCCACATGATGGTGTGAAAGCAGATCAGTGGAAGCAACTGATGATATGTGAAGCTAATCTGCTTAATGAAACAGAGCAAAAAGTATACAGAACATACTCCCGTCGACTTCCAAAGCCTGTCGGGGACGACAAAGTTCAAGAGGGGGCAGTGTTGAAGGAGAGTCCAACAAAAAGAAGAAAAGAAGAAGACAAAGAAAGAAGCTTCATTAAAAGATTACATTTGAAGATATGTCTCTGCAAGAAGCCCCGCAGGGGCGCAACACCCATCTCTGCATAGAGCCCCGCAGGGGCACACATCAAGGAAAACCACGTAGGAGGGAAGGAGGAACCAGGGCGGGGAAGTATCCATGAAGAAGTGCAAGAAGATATTCGACGGTTCCAGAACCCCAAGAAGGTGCTTCAACCTCTTGATCTTTGGAAGGTCTAGATCAAAGGCTGAACTAGACCTTCATACCTTCCACTGGTGACGTGCGTGGTAACCCGACTTAACAGGCAACACGAATGCATCAGGCCCAGAGGATGTAAAAGAAAAATCAAGAAGAGGCCATCAAAACTAAACACCTGTCTAACAAACACGCAGAACTGACCAAGAGATGCATGCGGACAACAAGTGACAGACAAGAAGTAAAGCCTGTCAAGGGACGACAGAGATAAAGAGGGGGAGAGTGTTGCAGAGCTAAGAAGAGCATAAGGCAGAGAAAAAGATGAGTCCTCTAGATGCATCCCCACAGAAGATTAGTAGCTTACCCATGTAAATTAGTATGAAATTAGCATTTTAGTGAATAAAGTGCCGGTCTCTTGTGTGAAAGGACCATTTTTAGGGCACATGTATATAAGTCAATTGGTGACTCTTTGTAGACACTTTTTGCCATTGTGAGAATCAAGAGCACAAAATTTCGAATTTGTGTCTTCTCCTCTCTGTATCATCTTCTTTGTGAGCTTGTATGTAGGTGTGTTGCTTGAAAAGAGTGTTAGGAAGTGTTGTCTATCCATAAAAGTGTTTGTTTGCTGTGGTTAAGGTGTGTGTGAAGTGTAGGCAGTGCTGAAGTGTAGGAAGGTCATTCCTGTGACTCAGTATTTTGCTCATAACTTGAAATAGAAGCATCAGAATTGTGTGAAAATACCACCATTGGATGCGTCTTCTTGAGAGCTTTAAAAATCATATCCTATTTGCTATATTCGAAGTTCGGAGCTGAGAGAAAAGCTTATTTTACTGTTGGCTGCTGCTCCAAGTATCGTGACACCATGACTGACAGTTGAAGCTTGTTTGGATTAGTTTTTGCCTTGTTTGCACTCTTTGGGAAGCTCATTTGCATTGATCGTCATTTGAATGCATGTCTTCATACACTCGGCTAGGTTTAGATACTCATCGGATTGATAAATAAAGTGTGAATCCCCACTATATGCACTTGAGGGGGATCGAGGTATAGTCTCTTTCTCCGCAAGTCCCTAGGATTGTCTTGAGGTACACACGTTTTTGGTGCCGTTGCCGGGGATGTCGAATCAAACCGAGGCATTCGTGTGATGGTAAGTAGCTTTTATCATTGAAGCAAGTAGAGGAGTTGTGAATTTCTCTTCTTTGGTAAGTCGCATTCATCCGCACTTATTACTTCTCACTCTTGGAGTGTGTGTAGTAAGTTGATAGTATAGGGAAATGAGTAGAGTGAGTAGAGTAGGAGGAAGAAGGGAGTAGTTAGGGAGTTAGAGTAGCCATTAAATCTAGTCTTGTGAGTCTTTTCAGTTAGGAAGAACTTTTCAAAAGAGTATAAAAGCCAGAAACTTTATCTTTTTCAAATCACTTGTTTCCAAAGTAAGTATCGTGCCTAGCCAAGCAGTCGAGTATCGAGTTTGGCGATCGGGGTGATCGAGCTACGCAGGTGAGTAGGAGTGGTTGAGAAGTTGAAAGAGAGTTCCAAGGTGAGCACTCTAATCTTCCACTCATCATTGCCAACTAAAATAAGCATTTTAGTAGAAAGACCTTCGACAAGTATCGTGAAAGGTAGACAGGGGTAAAGAGAGAGTTTTTTATGTGATACAGACTGTGGGAAGAGGGTAGATGCACTCTAAGAACGTGTATGCACTCAAAATAAAAAAAAACACTTGCAAAAAATTGAAAAAGTGCCAAGTATCGTGTTCTCCCGCGGTTGAGGTATCGTGATACCTAGGTATCGTGAACTCTTGTGGTCGAGTATCGCGACACTTGCAAAACGTTGAGTATCGTGTATCGCTGAGAAACACTCGCGATACTTATCAGACATCGTGTATCGTGTATCGTGACCCGATAGTGATACCTGTCCAGTATCCTCTATCGCGAATTTTCAATCACGATACCTGTGACATATTGAGTATCGTCAGAGTCCTTCCGCGATACTTGCGGGATATCGGGTATCGCTCAAAATTCTCGCGATACTTGTCAAGGACCGAGTATCGTGTTCACAGAAAAACGATCTCTGTCTAGGATCGACTCTCATGGAGAATCCCCTTGTGGACTATCGGGTGTCGTGTATCGATGAGTCCCTGATCGCGATACTTGTTGGATATCGTGTATCGTGGAGGCAACCTTCCCGATATCTGGCAAGTATTGAGTATCATGAGACACAGCAAGGTGAAGTATCATATATCGAGTTCCTCAAGTATCGAGTATCGTATGTATCAAGTATCGTGTTTTCCTCAAGTATCGTGTATCGTGCCTAGCCAAGCGGTCGAATATCGTGTATCATCTTGCTCAAATATCGAGTATCGTGGTACCTTTCTAGTGTGTCAGATATCGAGTATCGTGACATATCCTTTTTGAGTGAAATATCATGTATCGTGGACTCTTTTGGGTCAAGTATCGTGAGTTGTGGATTCACTGTCAGTCTTTTTCCAACCAAATTTCCTCTAGAATTTAGACCCTCAGTAAAGAACTCTAGGAGTTGGAGGTTGGCTAAGGTTGATCAGAGCTTTGAAATGAATGAACCTATGGTCTGGGAGAACCCTAGGAAGCCGAAGAAGTGTAATCTCTTCAGTGGGAAGTGTAGTCGAACCCAGTAACCATTCACATTATTCTGAAACCTCTAGTGAGTCAGAGGAAGAAATTCCCATGGCTTCAGAGGATATGCAGAACACTGTACCAATGATTGGCATGATGTCAATTATTGAGGGAGAATATCGAACATCTTTGGAATATGTGAACACCAACCAAAATGAGATACCTATCTACCTAGATGGTCTAAACCGATCAGTGGCCATACTAAAGAAAGCTTCAGATGCTTACATAGTGCCTAGGCCAGCAGCTAAGTATGCAGGAGGGTTTTATATGGACAAAAGAGATATCCAGTATGCAGTCACGGAACACCCTGAAAACATCAATGAACATGGGGAAGAAGATAATGCTCATAACTGTAATAAAGAGGGACATGAAGAGCAAGTGACCACTCCAAGGGGGAGATCTACGATTGTTAAGGTTTGGAGAGGAGACCTAGTTCCCCAAGATGACTCCTTAATGGATGTGGATTTGATCAATGGAATGGAGCATCTCCTTAGAGCCCACTCTTCATTATGGGAAGTAGCCCCTAACCCAGTTACTATCTACGAATTACAAGATCTTGAATTTCCCACCATCATCACGTATTTGGACAAAAACCATAGGAGGTACTGGTCTCTAACAGAGTTAGAAAGAGCCCCGTAGGGGCGCAACACCCATCTCTACACAGAGCCCCGCAGGGGCACACATCAAGGAAAAGCACGTAGGAGGGAAGGAGGAACCAGGGCCAGGAAGTATCCATGAAGAAGTACAAGAAGATATCCGACGGTTCCAGAACCCCAAGAAGGTACTTCAACCTCTTGATCTTTGGAAGGTCCAGATCGAAGGCTAAAGAACTAGACCTTCATACCTTCCACTGGTGGCGTGCGTGGCAACCCGACTTAACAGGCAACACGAATGCATCAGGCCCAGAGGATGTAAAAGAAAAATCAAGAAGAAGCCATAAAAACTGAACACCTGTCTAACAAACAGGCAGAACTGACCAAGAGATGCATGCGGACAACAAGTGACAGACAAGAAGTAAAGCCTGTCAAGGGACAACAGAGATAAAGAGGGGGAGAGTGTTGCAGAGCTAAAAAGAGCATATGGCAGAGAAAAAGATGGGCCCCAAAATTTTTCCGATTTGGACATCTTATTTTTGTATCATAATCATTTTGTAATATATATTTTCCGATGTAAATGCACTAGAGGAGTCCTCTAGATGCATCCCCACAGAAGATTAGTAGCTTACCCATGTAAAGTAGTAGGAAATTAGCCTTTTAGTGAATAAAGTGCCGGTCTCTTGTGTGAAAGGACCATTTTTAGGGCACATGTATATAAGTCAATTGGTGACTCTTTGTAAACACTTTTTGCCATTGTGAGAATCAAGAGCACAGAATTTCGAATTTGTGTCTTCTCCTCTCTGTATCATCTTCTTTGTGAGCTTGTATGCAGGTGTGTTGCTTGAAAAGAGTGTTAGGAAGTGTTGTCTATCCATGAAAGTGTTTGTTTGCTGTGGTTAAAGTGTGTGTGAAGTGTAGGCAGTGCTGAAGTGTAGGAAGGTCATTCCCATGACTCCATATTTTGCTCATAACTTGAAGTAGAAGCCTCAAAATTGAGTGAAAATACCATCATTGGATGCGTCTTCTTGAGAGCTTTGAAATACATATGCTATTTGCTATATTCAAAGTTCGGATCTGAGAGAAAAGCTCATTTTACTGTTGGCTGCTGCTCCAAGTATCGTGACACCATGACTGACAGTTGAAGCTTGTTTGGATTAGTCTTTGCCTTGTTTGCACTCTTTGGGAAGCTCATTTGCATTGATCGTCATTTGAATGCATGTCTTCATACACTTGACTAGGTTTAGATACTCATTGGATTGATAAATAAAGCGTGAATCCCCACTATATGCACTTGAGGGGGATCGAGGTATAGTCTCTTTCTCCGCAAGTCCCTAGGAATGTCCTGAGGTACACAACTACCTAAACATATCAACAAATCCCCCATTTGGAGTGATGTGGTGAACAAGCAGTTGGCACTCATGTATAAGGAAGTGCCAAGCTGTATGGAATCACTCCACAAAAGAAAGTAAGCCCAAAGCTTTGCAAAAAGCTTCAAACTTCTCCCTAGGCAGAGCCTTCGTGAAAAGGTCTGCAATGTTCTCCTGCGTGGGCACGTATGCCAAGCATATCTCTCCAGCAAAGAGCCTCTCCTTTACATAATGATAATGTGTGTGCTTAGTGCGAGCATGGAACACAGGATTCCTCACAACTGCCAATGCGCTCTGACTGTCAATGAAGATGGTGGTGGCAAAAGACTGACCAACACCCAAATCAGCCATAAGGCAATCTGAGCCACACATACTCAACAATCGTTGTGAAAGCTGCCCTATACTCAGCCTCACAATTGGAAGTGGCCACAGTAGGTTGGTTCTTCCTCAACCAAGATATACATGAACTACCAAGCATCAAGTAAAAGCCACTAGTGGACACACAAGTGTCATAACAACCAGCCCAGTCAGTGTCAAAAAAAGCATGCAAATTTGGCGGTAGTGATCCCCCCTTAGGATAAAACAACCCAACTAGCCAGGTACCACTCAAGTAGCGAAAGATGTGCTTAACCACCTGCCAATGCTTGACACCTGGGCAATGCATAAACCCGCTTATCTGTGAGACAACAAATTGAATATCTGGCCGAGTAATGCATAAGTAAATCAAGCACCAATAGCCTGCTGATAGAGGACAACATCAAATGCATCTCCAACATCATGAAGACTCAATCATAAACCTGTCTCCATAGGAGTGGCAATAGGCTTATAGTCATCAAGGCAAAAATGTTGCAATAATGTGTTAATATATTTTGTTTGACACAAAGCCATTCCACCATCAATGTGCATAAATTGAATGCCCAAATAATGATGCAAATGCCCCAAATCAGACATCTCAAATGAGGCATGCAAATTAGCCTTAAAATCAGCAATATGCTTCTCAATAGGACCAATGATCAACATGTCATCAACCTAGACAACAATGATCAGAAGCACATCATTAGCATGTTTAACATATAAGGTGCTTTCAATTGGACAGTTCCCAAAACCATGTGCAATCATATATGCATGTATTTTTTCATACCAAGCATGTGGTGCTTGCTTTAAACCATATAATGCCTTCTTTAACCTGCACACCTAGTTTTCATGCCCTTTCTGCACAAAGTCACGGGGCTGAAGAAAATACACTTCTTCATGCAAGTCACCATTCAGAAATGATGTTTTAATGTCCAATTGATGTACATTCCAACCATGATGAGCTCCACATGCACAAATGCTAAGTAGTCATTAAACAAGTAGGATCAAAGGTTTCATCAAAATCAATGCCTCTTTCCTGCGCATAACCCTTTTGCAACAAGCCTAGCCTTATACCTGTCAACTATTCCATCAGGTTTATGCTTCAACTGGTATACCCACTTAGTGCCAATGGCCTTCTTGCCAAGAGGCAATTCACATAAAGACTAGGTACCATTTTTCATGATATCATCATACTCTGATTGCATTGTAGCCATCCAATTTTCATACATTTGTGCTTCATCAAACGAAACAGGTTTAGTCTGCAAAGTATCATGCCTTTGGAGCTAATAGAGGTCTCCTTTGTACATGAAAGTGAAGGCTAAGTAACATCTTCCACAAAAACAACATCATAGCTAACCAAAATGCGTTTACTCTGTGGATGATACAAATGATAGCCTTTGCTTTCAGAACTATACCCAACAAAAATACATTTTATTGTTTTATCATCTAATTTTCTGTGATGTTGTTCAGACACTAATGCATATGGAAGACAACCAAAAACATGCAGATGAGCAACTGATGGCTTGCAACCATGCCAAGCCACATATGGAGTGATAGACTACAATGCTTTAGTGGGACACCTGTTTAGTACATATGCTACACACATGATGGCCTCAACCCAGAAACTATGTGGTAAAGCTTGACTCTTGACCATACACCACGCCATCTCCATGAGTGACATGTTCTTTCGTTCAATAACTCCATTCTATGAGGTGTATACAACACTGTACATTGATGTTGTATCCCATGTTTAGCCATAAATACATTAAAGTTAGAAGACATATATTCCCCCCTTGATCAAAACGGATGGTGCCCATTTTACATGCTGATAGATTTTCAACCAAAACCAAAAACTGTTTGAAGCACATAACACTTCAGACTTTGCCTTCAATGGATATACCCATGCATGCCTGGAAAATCATAAATGAAAGTCACGAAGTAAAGATAGTTTCCAAAAGAGGGTGTCTACATAGGACCACAAACATCACTGTGAACAAGCTCCAATTTCTGAGCATATCTTTTGGAAACGAGTTTACCGGGTGCCTCAAGTTTGGGCAAAGAGGACACCATTTCAGATTCCTACAAGCATAGCAAACTAGCAAAATTCAGATGACCAAAGCGTGCATGCCAAAGCTTTGCATCTAACATAACCTAAGAATCATGTACTCCACATGCTGAATCATTCACAAATCTTTCATAGTCTATGTGCTTATACAGCCCATGACATAAAATGCCAAAAGCAATAATCACGTCTCCATTTGACAGATCATGAACTGTACATGTGTCATCAACAAATCTATTATGAAACTCATAATAGATTCTTCTTGATCCTTGGCTCAAATAAAGCATATGAAAAAGTGAAAGAACTACCATCAGCAGTAGTCAAAATGATTTTACCAACTCCCATGACAGGGTAAGAGGAATTGTTGGTGCATGTGACATTATTCTCTATAGGGGAAGGCTCGAGTGAAGTGAAGAAATTGCACTGTAAGGTAACATGTGTTAAAAGCACTTCTGCCAAGTCGCTTTTAATCTTGTTTCGGATTCTTGGGGATGGTTAGGGGTCTGACAGTGCAGAGGCCTTTATTTAATTTTCCCAAATTAACTATTCAACTAAGCAGTAACTGTACTTTCAAGGCAACAACTTCCGCTACACAGTTACTATTTTTCGGTTACGATTATCTTTACACAGTAAACGTATCGCGTGAGTTAACAATCACACAGTCGCACAAACTTATTAATGTGGATGTAACATTACTGTGTTAATACTTAATACTGCAATTCAATGAACATAATACAGTACTCAAGAATTCTGTAAATCTGCACACGATCTTCTCAGCACGGTCGCCCAGACAGACAGTCTGGCGAATCCGTCTCTCCTTGCCGAAGAATCACCATAATGCCTTTTCATTAATGGGTAAAAGTTACATCTATTCGCTATGCCTTTTCGATGTGTGCGATATATGAAAAATACAATCCAATTCCGGTGACCTAACACTGGTACGCACAGTGGACTCGAACCCGCAAAGAAAAAGAGAACTAAGGCTCATCAACTATGCCTTGTATGTACAATGTTCTGGCTAATTTAAATGTTCGGGTGATCTTTTGTTTCAAGGAATCCAGCATAATCTTCAATGTGTCTGGCTCTACCAGTTGTGCGTCTGTTCTGATTGAACTTGCCGCAATAATTTGACTCATCAGTT
This sequence comes from Ceratopteris richardii, assembly GCA_020310875.1. NCBI lineage: Eukaryota > Viridiplantae > Streptophyta > Polypodiopsida > Polypodiales > Pteridaceae > Ceratopteris > Ceratopteris richardii. Next base: position 107,265,086 of record CM035444.1, read on the forward strand.
CATCGGTCTGCGTCTGCAAAAATGCTTCTTGTAAATAAAATTCATTAGCTAATGCAACATCTCTTTGCTGCTTCATCTCCGCAATTGGGCATCAATTCTAGACAATCTTTCTGCTTGAGCACCTAGCTGCTTTTCTCTACGTTCCACCTCCTGAGCTTGATATTGGATGGTTTTGTAATACGAATCCCTTTCTTTCATAATACCTTCCATCTCCTTCTTTATTTGAAGTGTCCGGCCCGTCTGTGCTTCCAATTCATGACTCTTCTGAAATAGTTCGGCAGATACGGTCTTTAATTCTTCAGTATTCTGCATGGCTAAATCTGCCATTTCCTGTCCTTTTTGTGTCACGAGCGCGAGATCTTCATGCGTTTCTTCTAATAAGTTGCCCAGAGCAATTTTATCATTGTCTTTATCCTGCACCAATTGATTTAACTGCTTTATTTCTTCATCGTGAGCGGCTAAAAGAACATTCATTTCATTTAACTCAGCAATGCTACATCTCGTTGGGCAATCAGGTCGTCTTGCTCTGCTATCCGTGCTTGGTGTTGTTGAAGCTGAACCTGTAGAGCATGGTTCTCTGCTTTGACTGCATTGGCTTCTTCCTGTAATGGGGCAATATCCGCTTCTAGCAAATCGACTTTGCCTTGCAATTCCTGCCGGATATTCTCGGTTGCCAGCTTCATTTGAAGAGGTAATTGCTGAGAAAACTGAATCAGGAGGGGACCCATAGATTCCAATTCAGTGAACATTACTGGTGGAGGAGGAAGAGCAGGAAGGGGTTGTGATGAAGAGGTAGAAAGTAGATGAGGGGAGGGTGGTGGAGAGTAATCGGGAGAAGAAGATGGAGGAGTGGATGCTTCGCGAATGACATTGGAGATTGCACTAGGACGTACGGCAACAGGCTCGGCAGGGTTAATTGGCGGAGGAAGGGGGATAAGAGTATTCTGCACTAGGACTATTCCGATCACATTCTGACTTGTTGCCTCAGTGTTTGCGATCACTACCTCATCATTAGCAATTACTTCTGTGATAATTTCAGCGACAATCTCCTTCACAGTTTCTTCATCCTACTGATGAGAGTCCACCCGAGAAGAGACTTCTTCAGATTCTTCCAGGTGTGCACCATGTTCCTACTGGTTGAGTGGAGAAGAGGGAACGGATGATTCTACATGAAGAGATGTGGAAGTGTTGTGGAAGACTTCAATTTCGTGATCGGTAGTGGATCCTTGCACCTGACTTTCAGAGGGGCTAACACATCTGCATTTTCGGCGAAATAGTTGAAGCAGATCTTCATAGTCATCATCCTCATCCTCGAGCATTTGAGTAGATTCTTCATGTAACAAGAAGGGAGCGGTTGGAGGGGGTTGCGCGGCTTGGATCACCGGAAAGAGGAAAGTGAGGATATGGGGTAAACGGGAACGAGGAAGGTCACTCTTAGCGATTTGCTTGGTAACCGTCAGGCAGTCACGGTGAATATGTTGAAAAAAGAAAGGTGTGAAATTTACAGGCTCGCGGGACGCACGATAAGGCAACACGTAGACTCGGTATCACTACTTCCATTGGCGCGATAGCTTCCAATCCATAAGCAAGTTTAAATGGAGTGGTTCAGGTTTCCACTTTGTACGTGGTCCGGTATGCCCATAATACGGCAGGTAATAGTTGATCCCAACGTTCCAGACATTCCAAGATCAATTTGCGAAGCATATTCAATAGAGTCTTATTGGTACTTTCAGCCAGACCATTAGCACGTGGATAGTACGGTGAGCTGAATTTATGCATAATCTGAAAAAGTCCGAGTCAGTACTTGCATTAAGTTATTTGCAAAATGTGTTCCTTGGTCCGTCACTATCTCGAGAGGTAATCCATATCGAGGGAAAACATCCTTCATCAAACATTTGGCCACCGAAACAGCTGTGGCAGAACGGAAAGACCAAGCTTCTGCCCATCTAGTGGCATAATCTGTACAAGTCAATATGTATCGATTGTTGGTGAGGGTCGCTGGTGGTGTTATTGGGCCAATAAAATCTAGACCCCACTTTTGAAAAGGCTCCAGAGGTAAGACAGGTTGCAGGGGAAAGAAGTGTCACTGCAAGGGCTTTCCAGACCATTGACAGACATCACACTGCTGCACAAACTGAACCACATCTCTGTACATTGTAGGCCACCATAGCCCACTTTGCAGAATTTTTCCGGTGAGTAAGATCAGTTGCAAAGTGTCCTCTAGAGGGTAATGAATGAGCCATGGCAATAACTGATTCCGCTTCATGTGGAGGAATGCATCTAAGTAAAACACTAGTATGATCTATGTAATACAGTTGACCCACAATCAACCGGAATCGTCGACTATAGACTGCAATTTTTTGGCGCAGAGTAACGGGAGCATTAGGAGGGAGACAACTGTCAGTGAGAAAATTCATTAACGTATCATAGTATGTAGGAGCCACAAGAAGTTCTGCAGATTCTTTAGGAGTTATCTTGGTGACGTAAATCGCCGGTGTAGTGTCATCAACACCTACTGGAGACTTACCAGAATCCAGTCGAGATAGGAAATCCACCAAGACATGTGCTGTGCCGGGTCGATGAATAACTTCATACTCAACTCTTGTAATAGTAAAACCCATCTTGCCAATCTACCACCTAAATGCTGCTGCCGAACCAAGTACACCAGTGCAGCATGATCCACATGGAAAGTAAATTTACGGCCCAACAAGTAATGCCGAAATTTCTTAACAGAGTATACCAAACCAAGACATTCTCATTCTGTCACATAGTAATTTCTCTCTGCAAGAGCTAATCGACGGCTCGCATAGTACACAGGCCAAAACCATTTGTCAATTTGTTGCATGAGGATGCTACCAATCGCAATATCTAACGCATCCACGAAGACATGGAACGGTCATTCCCAATCAGGTGGTTGCAGGATCGGGGCCTACGTCAATAAGACCCTCAATCGATCAAATGCACTTTGGCACTCCTGAGTCCATTCGTAGTTCCGCAGAGCGCTGGTCATAAGCCGATTAAGTGGTGTCGCTAAATGAGCTAACCACCGTAAATGTCTGCCATGCCACCGGATTTGGCCAAGAAAGCGCATAACTTCTTTCGGTGTCTTTGGGACTGGTGCCTCCAACACGGCTGCTACTTTATCCGGATCTACCTGTATTCCTTGTTTAGAAATGATATGACCAAGCAGTTTGCCACAGGAGACTGCAAAAACTGATTTGGTAGGATTCAAACATAACCGATACTCTCGGCATTTTTCAAAACAGCACCGTAAATGATACAGGTGCGCCGAAGTGGCACCAAATAAGGAAAAATCATCCAAATATACTTGCATAAACGTGGTCAAGTAAGGTGAAAAGACTTCTTGCATACATCTTTGGAATGTACTCAAGGCATTCCGTAAACCGAACCACATTACGGTGCAAGCATATACACCCCAATTAGTGATGAATGTTGTCTTCGGTATATCTTGCTCTGCCATCCTCACTTGATTATATCCACTGTAGCCATCCAGAAAAGAAGACATTTCGTGACCTGCTACCCTGTCGAGCATTGTATCTAGAAAGGGGAGAGGGAATGGATCCGGTACGGTGGCTGCGTTAAGCTTCCGGTAATCGACACAAATGCGTAACTGCTTATTTTTCTTCGGCACTATCACTATTGGTGATATCCACTAAGCATGCTTAATTGGCACAATAAATCCCACCTTCAATAAACGATCAAGTTCAACTTTCACTTGTGCCGCATAATTAGGATTCATTCTGTAACTAGATTGTTTGATTGGCCTCGCATCCGATTTGAGCACTACCCGATGTTGATAAATCCGTGGGTCAAGACCTTTCATTTCTTTGTAATCCCAAGCAAGAACATCTGAGAATTCACGCAGGAGTTGTACCAAATCATCTTGGAATTTCTCTGCTAATCCTGCCCTAATTTTTACTGGTCTCGGGTTGACCGTGTCACGCAAATTGTACGTTACTAATTGATCCTACATAAAATTGGCGAGGTTTCACCAAATCATCAGCTGGGTGAAACAGTTGTTGTAAAGTTGCTTCATCCATTGCTAGGCCATCATCGGCTTCTACTTCTCTGGTCATTGGTACGACCGTACAAGCTGCCGGACTCCAATTGTCTGCTACCGACTGTAAATCCACAGTACCTAATGGGATCAGATTCTTATTGGTCTTGAGGAAAGCCTCTTCCTCATCATCAGATAGCCCATCCAACATATGGACTGGCTCCGCTACATATGGTCGTGCATGAAGATCACAAGGTTGCATAGCATCCAATGTAACTACATATTTCCGGGGATTGTCTTTAAAAATTAACTCTTGAGCTGACCAATCCTGTACGACTTTGGCTTGCTTGAGCCATGGTCGACCGAAGAGTAAATTGTAGTCGAGGCTAGATTCGGGTAGCTCTAGGACTACAAAGGTCATTTTAAATGTAGTTCCCTATAGGGTTATCGGGATGTTACGTACTAAGCCCATCGGATGGACTCATGATTGGTTTGCCATTCGCACAAAAAATTTTACGGGTTCAATTTGGGTCCAACCCAATTTCTTGCAGAGTGCGGCTGTTGCAATATTCACACCAGACCCGCCATCATTTAAAACTTGGGTAATCTTCTGGTTTTTATACCAGACAGTGATCAATGGGACTGAATGATCCACCGTAGAATCCATCTCCGATTGTATGGTCGCAGTCGCCGGAGTACATGAAGGTCCGGGACTAACCTGCTATTGGAATTGCTGTCTTACTCCTGGAACTAAGGCGAGCAACTGTCCCAAAGGGAGTGTGATTGAAGCCTTAGATAGGACGTCCCATATCTGATCTATTTGGGCTGTGGTTATCACCGATTCAAGTGGTGATTCTAATGTTGTTGGGGTAGAATTCTGTTCATTTGATCTTGCCTGTGGCAAAGGGACCTGTGCTACCGAAATTGGATCAGGAAACACAGTGAACTCCTTAGCTGTCCATTGACTAGCCTTTGCAAACATCCGCTGCTGCTCACGAATTCTAGGCTCGAAAACTTCAGCTGCTGGTTGCAACTGTTTACCTGATCTTGTCTGAACTACGACTGCTTGTGACTCAACTAGGGAAATATAAACCATGTTAGTCATCGGATTTTGGCATTCCTTCTTCCTTTTTTCCTACTCTACTGCTTCCTTGCAAAATCTACAACATGGCCAACCTCGCCACAAAAATGGCACCGAGGGGGTGGGAGAGAGGTACCTTCCGCCGATGTACCTGCCTGCCATCGATTTTGATTAAAGTTGTTACTTCGCGGTCCTCGATAGTTCCGATATCACTGCTGCTGGTTGGGTCATAACTGTGGTGGCATGTAATGGGTAGCTGGCTGCCCTGGTTCTTGTATTATATCGTTTACAGCCGCTCAACCCTGCACCTTTGCATTATATGCACAGGTTTCTGTTGAGTGTCCTGTTGTGTTACAGATGGCATAATACATCGGGTTGAGGGCACATGTAGAACTGGTGTGACCTGGATTCTTGCACTTAGTACAATACACCTGTTTGGACGGATCATCACCTATGTTCTTACTTGCTTTCAATCATTCTAGGTCCTCCGTAAAACCTCCAACTTTGTGCTCCAATTGTAAGGCCATCGCAATTACATCGTCCAATGTCATTCCGCCCACACAGCGTATGATCATGATTTGTCTTAACTGTGAATTCAGTCCATTAATGAACCATTGTGTTATGACATCATCTGGCAGATTGGCATGTGCTGGAGGCAGCTGCCTTAAGTGAGTTCTAAACAGTGTCGCATACTCCTGGACACTCTGGTGTGATTTCTGTTGATTGTTCTGCAAATAGTCAAAGATTTCTGCACGGTTCTTCTTCAAACGAAACCTCTGTAAGAACACATCTCTCACATCATCATAATTACCGAAATGGTTAATATCATATTCAGTCAACCACCTTGCTGCTTCATTAACCAATATGGCCTGAAATACAATGGCCTTGTACACCGGATCCGGTGGATGATTCAACACTGCATAACTGATCTCGAATGTGCGAATATGTGCGTCAGGGTCATCCATCGGAAATCCACCGAATTTTGTATTGTCACCCCGGTCGGAACCCGTCGAGGTGGAATGATTGGCTATGGCTACTGCTATTGCTGCTGCTGAAACTGCGGTTGCGACTGTAGGGTTGTTTGCTGTTGTGACTGTGAACCACTCATGGTGCTATTGTGGGTAGTATTGTTGTTAACTATATGTTGAGGGGGTGTCTCTTGTCCTTCAGAATCTGTATTATCAACTTGCTCCCCTTCCGGTTCAAAAATGTCGTTGAATCTCTTACTTAACTCAAAATCTAGAAGCATTTCCTCAGCTTTGGTGTTGAAATTAGGTAGGTTCGTACCGAAAAGTGGTGAACGTAAGAGGGGTCCACCAAGTAACACCGCACTATCACCGAAAAACTTCAAATTCCCACCAAATGGTACCGAACTTCCACCGAAACTTGTCGAACTTTCATCGAACCAGGTTACCCTTTCACCGGAAACGGGCTCACTTGGTAACACAACTTTATCACCAAAAATGGTTGAATTCTGACCAGATAGTGTCGGACTAACTCCAGACTGCGTCTCTTTACACCGAGAAGTCACCGTACGTTCTCCAAAAAGTACCGGATTCACATCGGAATTCATTGGAATCTCATCATGTGTCACCAGACTAGCACCGGAATCACTACTGAATCGCTCCGATCCTTCTGCAACTAGACTTAATTGGCCTGCACTTCTACCACCTGGGGGTGTCCCTAATAAATTTGGAACTGCCGAGGGATGTTGATCTCTCCTATACTTTGGATAGGACTCGTCAGAATGAGTAAATGATATATATCACTTCTTCAACTAGTGGTTACTCTTCTCCAGTGCTTGCCTTGCGTATTGCTCTTCCCTTACTGTTTATTCTCAATTTTCCATCTTCCCACAGACGGCGCCAGTGTTAAAAGCACTTCTGCCAAGTCGCTTTTAATCTTGTTTCGGGTTCTTGGGGATGGTTAGGGGTCTGACAGTGCAGAGGCCCTTTATTTAATTTTCCCAAATTAGCTATTCAACTAAGCAGTAACTATACTTTCAAGGCAACAACTTCCGCTACACAGTTACTATTTTTCGGTTACGATTATCTTTACACAGTAAACTTATCGTGCGAGTTAACAATCACATAGTCGCACAGACTTATTAATGTGGATGTAACATTATTGTGTTAATACTTAATACTGCAATTCAATGAACATAATAAAGTACTCAGGAATTCTGTAAATCTGCACACGATCTTCTCAGCACGGTCGCCCAGACAGACAGTCTGGCGAATCCGTCTCTCCTTGCCGAAGAATCACCGTAATGCCTTTTCATTAATGGATAAAAGTTACATCTATTCGCTACGCCTTTTCGATGCGTGCGATATATGAAAAATACAATCCAATTCCGGCGACCTAACACATGTTTGGTTGCCCCACTTTCAAAGTACCAAACATCCGAGTCTACTGCAGACATACACTGTTCAAGAGAAGATGGATCAAAACTGCAAACAATAGTAAACACCCATTCTTCATTCTGGACTAGATTAGCAGACTCTATTTCCGCTGTAGAGGCCTCTACAACAACGATTCCAACCTCTTTTTTCTTTGCCTCTTTTGCAGCCAGTTTTGGACAATTCTTTATGACATGATAATTTGCTTTACAGTACTTGCAAAACAATTTTTGCTTATTTTATTTCTTCTCATCTTTGTCTTCCTTCTTTGAATGTGCATCATTTGTAGATTTCTGCTTACTAGTAGAAGAGCTCCATTTACCTTTGCCCTTCTGACTAGCTAGAAGATATTGATCTACAACATGCATAGTAGACGTATTCTACCTAGACTGATCTTCCTGCAATAGAATAGAAAGTAACTCTTCAAATGTTATGGCATTTGGATTGCCTTTCATCATCAAGCGAAGAGTAGATATAAGACTCTGATATGAATCGAGAAGACCATTTAGAACAATTTGCGCAAGTGAACTTTCAGGAAGGACTTCATCAACAGAAATCAATTGTTCCTTCAAATCCTTGATCTTTGTTAGAAAATTGTCCATAGAATCACGCTCATTCATGTGCTCTTTCTCCAACTCTTTTTGGAGGTAAACAACACAAGCCTCATTCCTAGCCTGGTACAATGTGGTAAGTGTATCCTAAGCATCATGAGGTATTTTGCAAGAGCGAATGTGAGGAATAATGGCACGTTTGATAGACAAGACTATCAATGCATGTGCTTGAGCATCTCTGCCATCCCAATGAATTTGCTCTGCAGTAGGTGCAGCAAGAACCGCAACATGAATAGGAGTCTGTAGAATATCACCATCTTTGATGCCATCAACATGAGCTTCAGTACCTGTATTTGGAGGTGTAATAGGATGTTTTTCAACACCCTACACAATATTCCACAGTCCTTTTGTGACCAATACATGATGCATCATATAAGCCTACAATGGGTAATTCGTACCATCCAACTTATCCTCAACAACCAACATACGAAATGCATCACTGCTCTCAGCCATGGCCATTGACTAAAATACCTTGATGTAGAAAAATGACTACATCTGAAAAAGATGAACATAATTACCCTGACAAGTTATGCTAAACCTGTAGCAGACTTCAAGGCGCTTATACTAGCGAACCGAAACTTGTATATATCTTTGGCATAAAAAGACAAAATGGCCTACACAAGTGCTATGATAGTGTGTTCGGAGGCTGAACCAAACTCAGATCGCAATTTTAGCACCACAAAACAAAGCTGTTTTGATCTCCTGATCAACTTGAGTATGCACACCACATTTTGTGCGATTCTGAGACTACGACCGGAGGAGTGTCGACGATGCCCTAGATGAAGCAAGGATATGCTCTGAGACCAATTGTTGGAGTTAGATGTCTGCAGAAGCATGCAAACAACACAAGGAAGAAGGAGAAGCTTGGAGCACAACACACAATACTAAATGTATTACCACTAGAATGTACAAAGATACGTAGCCTCTTAGGGCAATAGACATATATACAAGCCGAGGAAAAAAAACCTCCTAAAGAGGGAAAAAAGTGCCCCGGTGGTCCTAATGTGTTCACACATATCACTACCTAAATATATCAACATAGATTGGGTACAATCTCCCCCCACATACTCGGATGGACGAGTCTATTAGAGCATCTGTATTTATAGGTATTTCTCATTACATCTTGAATAGAAGATACATGAGGGTAACGCTTTAAAAAGTGTGCATTTACGAAAATCTATTTTATTTACAAAATTGTCACTTTCTAAGCGATCTACTATGTTTAGAAAAACGTGGCTTTCTAAACCGATCTATTATTTTTACAAAAAATAACTAAAATAATACCCTCTAAATATTCTTCTAAAAATCTTCAAAAATATCTTAATAAGTCCATGCATGTTCACACCCTCATGAGTCTTCAACTGCTAAATCAAAACACAATCACACTAAAACCCTCAAGACATTAAAATCCATATAACATTCCATTTTTCCATAAAGTATAACATGCCTCCTAGTTGACAAGCAACCGACCTTAGTTGTTAAGAATAAAATAGACATGGATGGCCAATCACATGTCCCATCACTAACAATCATAAGCATGTTCCATGTAAAAACACATGCATGGAATTGGAAAACTGGAATTTAATGTGACTGTGAATGATATGAAGAAATCAAATGATCATGATGTGGAGTTAGTGATGTCTTATGAATCCATTCCGATTCTTCACGTGAGTGATTTTTATATTTAACTAAATATCTATCATATTGCTTACCAGTGCGTGTAGTAGTAACATCATAATCAAGTATTTTCTCTGGAATTAAAATTTCAGCATCCTCTTCAAGTAAAGGAAGATCATCTAAAATAGGAATGAGAAAATATTTCAATAAACTAATATGAAAAGAATTATGTCTATTTTACTGAGAAGGTATGTCTAATCTAAAAGCATTCTCATTAATTTTTTGAATAATATGGAAAGGTCCATAATTAACATGGTGCAAGTCTAACCTTAGGATGTTGTGAAATATTTTCAGATTTCTTTTAATTATTCATAACCATACAAAGTCATTTTCATTAAACTATTTAGCTACTCGTTTCTTATTAACATTACTCATGTAATGTTCTTGACTCTTTTTAATGTGCTCATAAACCTCATGAAGTGTAGAAATATGATCTTGTGCAAAAGAATTAGCCATAGGGATACCAATTTGAGTGATAGACATGTGAGTGGGAAGGCTTTTACCATACACAATTTCATACAGTGCACGTCCAGTAGTGGTATGCATTGTGCTATTGTTGGAGTTAGACATCTGGGTAAGCATGCGAACAACACAAGGAAGAAGAAGAAGCTTGGAGCACAACACACAATACTGAATGTATTACTAGAGATTGTACAAAGATAAGTAGCCCATTAGGGCAATAGGCGTATATACAAGCCGGGGGAAAAAAACATCCTAAAGAGGGAAAAAAATGCCCCGGCACGTCCAGTAGTGGTATGCATTGTGTTATTGTTGGAGTCAGACATCTGCGGAAGCATGCGAACAACACAAGGAAGAAGAAGAAGCTTGGAGCACAACACACAATACTGAATGTATTACTAGAGATTGTACAAAGATAAGTAGCCCATTCGGGCAATAGGCGTATATACAAGTCGGGGGAAAAAAACCGCCTAAAGAGGGAAAAAAATGCCCCGGTAGTCCTAGAGTGTTCACACACATCACTACCTAAATATATCAACAAATCCCCCCCGGGAGTGATGCAGTGAACAAGTAGCTAGCACTCATGTATAAGGAAGTGCCAAGCTATGTGGAAATCACTCCACAAAAGGAAGTAAGCCCAAAGCTTTGCGGAAAGCTTCAAACTTCTCCCTAGGCAGAGCCTTCGTGAAAAGGTTTGCAATGTTTTCTTGCGTGGGCACATATGCAAAGCTGATCTCCCCAGCAGAGAACCTCTCCCTAACATAATGATAATGCACCTCAATATGCTTAGTGCGAGCATGGAACACAGGGTTCCTCGCAACTACCAATGTGCTCTGACTGTCAATGAAGATGGTGGTGGCAGAAGACTGACCAACACCCAAATCAGCCTTAAGGCGTCTCAACCACACACACTCAACAATAGCTGTGAAAGTAGCCCTGTACTCAGCCTCACAACTGGAAGTGGCCACAGTATGCTGCTTCTTGCTCAACCAAGATATACATGAGCTACCAAGCATAAAGCAAAAGCCACTAGTGGACACACGAGTGTCATAGCAACCAGCCAGTCTGAGTCAGAAAAAGCATGCAAAACTGGCGGTAGTGATCCCCCCTTGGGATAAAACAACCCAAGTAGCCGAGTACCACTAAAATAGCAAAAGATGCGCTTAACCACCTGCCAATGCTTGACACCTGGGCAATGCATAAACCTGCTTATCTGTGAGACAACAAACTGAATATCTGGCTGAGTAATGCATAAGTAAATTAGGCATCCAACAGCCTACTGATAGAGAGGACAACATCAAATGCATCTCCAGCATCATGAAGACTCAATCGTAAACCTGTCTCCATAAGAGTGGCAATAGGCTTACAGTCTTCAAGGCCAAAATGTTGCAATAATGTGTCAATATATTTGGTTTGACACAAAGCCATTCCACCATCAACTTGCATAAACTGAATGCCCGAATAGTGATGCAAATGCCCCAAATCAGACATCTCAAATGAGGCATGCAAATCAGCCTTAAAATCAGCAACATGCTTCTCAATAGGACCAGTGAGTAACATGTCATCAACATAGACAACAATGATCAGAAGCACATCATTAGCACACTTAACATATAAGGTGCTTTCGATTGGACTGTTCTCATAACCATGTGCAATCAGATAGGCATGTATCTTCTCATACCAAGCACGTGGTGCTTGCTTTAAACCATATAATGGCTTCTTTAACCTGCACACCTGGTTTTCATGCCCTTTCTGCATAAAGCCATGGGGCTGAAAAACATACACTTTTTCATGCAAGTTACCATTCAAAAATGTAGTTTTAATGTCCAACTGATGTACATTCCAACCATGATGGGCTGCAAGTGCATAGATGCTCCGAACAGTAGTCATACGGCATGTAGGTGCAAAGGTCTAACCAAAATCAATGCCTCTTTCCTGTGCATAACCTTTGCAACAAGCCTAGCCTTATACCTGTCAACTATTCCATTAGGTTTACGCTTCAGCTTGTAAACCCACTTAGTGCCAATGGCCTTCTTGCCAGGAGGCAAGTCACATAAAGACCAAGTACCGTTCTTCATTATAGCATCATATTCAGATTGCATAACATCCATCCAATTTTCTGAGTTTTGTGCTTCGTCAAAAGAAATAGGCTCATTCTCATCATAGAGACTAGATGCAGCCATAGCATAGCAATCTGATGCAAAAGAGGCACTATGAGATCCTGATCGAGTACGATATGATAGAGGTGCATCTAATTTGCTGTCATATAAGGTTTGTACTAGCCATTTTGGCAGAGTTTTTGCCTCCTCAATGTCAGCTCTCTCATCAACAAGTGCATCATGTAAATCTACATAAGAAATGGGATGATCTGCATCATCACATGAAACCTGCAAACACTAAGAAGTTGCCTCATTATGACCAGCACTAGATTGTCCATCTGTAAAAAGAGGCAGCAAAGTATCATACATGTCTTTGGAGCTAACAGATGTCTCCTTAGTACATGAAGCAATGGCTGAATAGCATCTTCCATAAAAACATCACGGCTAACCAAAATGCATTTAGTCTGTGGATGATACAGACGATAGCATTTACTTTCAGAATTGTACCCAACAAAAATACATTTTACTACTTTATCATCCAATTTTCTGTGATGTTGTTTAGCCACTAATGCATATGCCAAACAACCAAAAACACACAGATGAGCAACAGATGGCTTGCGATCATGCCAAGCCTCATATGGAGTGATAGATTGCAGCGCTTTAGTGGGACACTTTGTTAAGTACATATGCTGCACACATGAAAGCCTCAAGCCAAAAACTGTGTGGTAAAGCCCGACTCTTGACCATACACCTCGCCATCTCCATGAGTGACCTGTTCTTTCATTCAACAAATCCATTCTGTTTTATCCCACCTTCATTCAGAAAGACATTAAAATTAGAAGACATATATTCCCCCCCTCGATCAGAACGGAGGGTGCCCATTTTACATGCTAGCAGATTTTCAGCCAAAACTAAAAACTGTTTGAAGCACATGAACACTTCGGACTTTGCCTTCAATGGATATACCCATGCATGCCTGGAAAAATCTTCGATGAAGGTCACGAAGTAAAGATAATTTCCAAAAGAAGGTGTCTGCATAGGACCACAAACATCACTATGTACAAGGTGCAACTTATGAGTAGCCCAAACTAAACCATCTTTTGGAAAGGAGGAATGCTGCATTTTGCCTAAAATACAACTTCACAAACATATTTTTTAGGTGCCTCAAGTTTTGGCAAAGAGGACACCATTTCAGATTTCTGCAGGCGTAGTAAACTAGCAAAATTCAGATGACCAAAGCGTGCATGCCAAAGCTTTGCATCTGATATAGCCTGAGAATCATGTATTGGACATGCCAAATCATTTACAGATCTTTCATATCCTATGAGCTTATATAGCCCATGACATAAAATGCCAGAAGCAATAATCACATCGCCATTTGACAGATCATGAACTGTACATCTATCATCAACAAATTTCACAACCAAGCCAATCTTGGCTAATGCAGAAACTGATAACAGATTCTTCTTGATCCCTGGCACAAACAAAGCATCTGACAAAGTGAAAGAGCTACTATCAGCAGTAGTCAAAATGATTTTACCAACTCCCATAACAGGATAAGAGGAGTTGTTTGCGCATGTAACAGTATTCCTTATAGGTGCAGGCTCGAGTGAAGAGAAGAAACTGTGCTGTGAGGTAATATGTTTGGTCACCCCACTGTCAAAGTACCAAACATCTGAGTCTATTTCAGACATGCACTCCTCATGAGAAGATGGGTCAAAACTGCAAACAGTAGTAAACGCACATTCTTCTTCCTGCACAAGATTAGCAAACTCCATTTTTGGTGTAGAGGCTTCTGCAACAACCATTCCAGCCTCTTTCTTCTTTGCCTCTTTAGCAGCTAGTTTTGGACAGTTCTTTATGATATGATCATTCCCTTTACAGTACTTGCAAAACAATTTCTGCTTTGTTTATTTTTTCTCATCTTTATCTTGGTTCTTTGAATGCGCAGCATTTGCAGATTTCCGCTTACTAGTAGAAGAGCTCCATTTTCCTTTGCCCTTCTAACTAGCCAGGAAAGCTTGATCTGCAACACGCATAATGGACCTATTCTGCCTGGACTGATCTTCTTGCAACAGAACAGAGACTAACTCCTCAATGACAAGGCATTCGGATTGCCTTTCATCATCAACCGAAGAGTAGAAGCAAAACTCTCATATGAATCAAGAAGACCATTTAGAACGGCTTGCACAAGTGAGCTATCTAGTATAACCTCATCAGCAGAAATCAACTATTCCTTCAAGTCTTTGATCTTTGTTAGAAAACTGTCCATCGAATCACCTTTGTTCATGTGCTCACTCTCCAACTGTTTTCAGAGGTAAGCAACACGAGCCTCATTCCTATCTTGGTACAATGTGATAAGTGTATCCCAAGCATCCTTAGCTATTTTGCAAGAGTGAATGTGAGGAATAATGGCATGTTTGACAGACAAATCTATCAATGCATGTGCCTGAGCATCTCTCCCTTCCCAACAAATCTGCTCTGCAGCAGGTGCAGCAAAAACCGCAACACGAAGAGGAATACGCAGAATATCATCATCTTTGACACCTTTTGCATCAGCTTCAATACCTGCAGGAGTAACAATTGCAGGTGTGATAGGACGTTTTTCAACACCCTGCACAATGTTCCACAGTCCTTTTGCAACCAATACATGTTGCATCATATAAGCCCACAACAGGTAGTTGGTACCATCCAACTTATCCTCAACAAACAACATACGAAATACATCACTGCTTTTAGCCATGGCCCGTGACTAAAATACCTTGATGCAAAAAATTGACTGTATCTCACAAAGTTGAACGAAACTGCCTTGATGAGTTCTACTAAACCTGTAGCAGACTTTGAGATGATTATACTAGCGAACCCAAACAGGTATATACCTTTGGCACAAAAAGACAAAATAGCCTGCACAAGCGCTACGATAGTGCTTTCGGAGGCCGAAACGAGCTTAGATCATGATTTCGACACCACAAAGCGAAGCGGTTTTGATCTCTAAAACACCCTGAGTATGCTCGCCAAATTTCGTGCGAATCTGAGACTGCAACCGGAGAGGTGTAGGCGATGCCCTAGATGAATCGGCGACCTGTTCTGATACCAATTGTTGGAGTTAGACGTCTGTGGAAGCACGCGAACAGCACACAGAAGAAGAAGAAGCTTGGAGCACAACACAAAATATTGAATGTATTACTAGAGAATGTACAAAGATAAGTAGCCCATTAGGGCAATAGGCGTATATACAAGCCGGGAGAAAAAACCTCCGAAAGAGGGAAAAAAATGCCCCGGCGGTCCTAGAGTGTTCATAGACATCACTACCTAATTATATCAATAGTTATTATATGCAAACTGTAGTCAAGGAAGTTTCTCATCCTAATTACTTGGATTATCTAAAGAATAACAACGTAATAAATAAAAAATAGTACTATTTGTAGTTTCACTTTGCCCATTACTTTTAGGATGAAATGCAAAACTAAAGTCTATTTTGGAACCTAAATTTTGAAATAATGCAATCCAAAAGTGATTACAAAGACGAACATCTCTATGTGAAAGAATAACTTTTGGAAAACCATGACATAGAAAATACATTTAATAAATAACTTAGCAGCTTGAAGTGCAAAAAGAGTCTTTTTTACAAGGAATGAAATATGCTTGTTTACTAAAACTATCAACAATTGTCCAAATCATATCATTGTGAGATGAAGTTGTATGAAGTCAAGTCATAAAATCCATAGAAATTTGTTTCCATGGTCCATTAGGTATGGGAAGTGGCATTAATAATCCAAATGCTTTACCATGATATCATTTCACACATTGACACACAATGCAATGGGAAACATATTGTGCAATATCCTTTCCCATATTCGACCAAAAGAAAAATTCTTTACACATAGAAATAGTACTTTGTATGCCCCTATGACCCATATATGGTGGTTCATGCATCTCTTTCATAAAAATTTTTTTAAAAGCTTGTGTAATGCATAAATTGTGTTGGAAATACAAGAATCCTTTATGAAAAGTGTAGTGTTCCTCACTAAATGTCGTAGAATTATTGAAAGCATTCCATGTTTGTGAAAAATACAAATCAGATGCATAAAAAGGAATCATGTCATGAAATGAATGAATATGAATAGTATAAATATTATTGATTGATGTTGGAGTTAGACGTCTACGGAAGCACGCGAACAACACAAGGAAGAAGAAGCTTGGAGCACAACACACAATATTGAATGTATTACTATAGAATGTACAAAGATGAGTAGCCCATTAGGGCAATACGCGTATATACAAGCCGGGGGAAAAAAACCTCCTAAAGAGGGGAAAAAGTGCCCCGGCAGTCCTAGAGTGTTCACACACATTACTACCTAAATATATCAACAAATCCCCCCTAGGAGTGATGCGGTGAACAAGTAGCTGGCACTCATGTATAAGGAAGTGCCAAGCTATGTGGAAATCACTCCACAAAAGGAAGTAAGCCCAAAGCTTTGCAGAAAGCTTCAATCTTCTCCCTAGGTAGAGCCTTCGTGAAAAGGTCTGCAATGTTCTCGTGTGTGGGCACATATGCCAAGCTGATCTCCCCAGCAGAGAACCTCTCCCTGACATAATGATAATGCACCTCAATGTGCTTAGTGTGAGCATGGAACATAGGGTTCCTTGCAACTTCCAATGTGCTCTGACTGTCAGTGAAGATGGTGGTGGCAGAAGACTGACCAACACCCAAATCAGCCATAAGGCATCTGAGCAACACACACTCAACAGTAGCTGTGAGAGCTGCCCTATATTGAGCCTCACAACTGGAAGTGGCCACAGTAGGCTGCTCCTTGCTCAACCAAGATATACATGAGCTACCAAGCATGAAGCAAGAGCCACTAGTGGATACACGAGTGTCATAGCAACCAGTCTGAGTCAGAAAAAGCATGCAAATTAGGCGGTAGTGATCCCCCCTTGGGATAAAACAACCCAAGTAGTCGAGTACCACTCGAGTAGCAAAAGATGCGCTTAACCGCTTGCCAATTCTTAACACCTGGGCAATGCATAAATCTACTCATGTGTGAGACAACAAACTGAATATCTGGCCGAGTAATGCATAAGTAAATCAAGCATCCAACAACCTGTTGATAGAGGACAACATCAAATGCATCTCCAGCATCATGAAGACTCAATCGTAAACCTGTCTCCATAAGAGTGGCAATAGGCTTACAGTCTTCAAGGCCAAAACGCTGCAATAATGTGTCAATATATTTCATTTGACACAAAGCCATTCCACCATCAACTTGCATAAACTGAGTGCCCAAATAGTGACGCAAATGCCCCAAATCAGACATCTTAAATGAGGCATGCAAATCAGCCTTAAAATCAGCAATATGCATCTCAATAGGACCACTGAGCAGCATGTCATCAACATAGACAACAATGATCAGAAGCACATCATTAGCACGCTTAACATATAAGGTGCTTTCAGTTGGACTGTTCTCAAAACCATGTGCAATCAGATAGGCATGTATCTTCTCATACCAAGCATGTGGTGCTTGCTTTAAACCATATAATGCCTTCTTTAACCTCCACACCTAGTTTTCATGCCCTTTCTGTACATAGCCACGGGGTTGAAAAACATACACTTCTTCATGCAAGTCACTATTCAGAAATACAGTTTTAATGTCCAACTGATGTACATTCCAACCATGATGGGCTGCAATGCACAAATGCTCCGAATAGTAGTCATACAACATGTAGGTGCAAAGGTCTCATCAAAATCAATGCCTCTTTCCTGTGCATAACCCTTTGCAACAAGCCTAGCCTTATACCTGTCAACTATTCCATCAGGTTTACACTTCAGTTTGTATACCCACTTAGTGCCAATGGCCTTCTTGGTAGGTGGCAAGTCACATAAAGACCAAGTACCATTGTTCATTATTGCATCATATTCAGATTGCATAGCAACCATCCAATTTCCTGAATTTTGTGCTTCATCAAATGAAACAGGCTCATTCTCATCACAGAGACTAGATGCAGCCATAGCATAGCAGTCTGATGCAAAAGACACACTATGAGAGCCTGATCGAGTATGATATGACAGAGGTGCATCTAATTTGCTATCACGCAAGGTCTGCACCAACCATTTTGGCATAGTTCTTGCCTGCTCAATATCAGCTCTCTCATCAATAGTGCATCATGTACATCTGCATCAGAAATAGAATTATCTGCATCATCACATGAAACCTGCAAAGGCTGAGAAGTTGCCTCATTAGGACTAGCACTAGACTGTCCACCTGTAAAAAGAGGCAGCAAAGTATCATACATGTCTTTGGAGCTAACATATGTCTCCTTAGTACATGAAAGCAATGGCTGAATAGCATCTTCCATAAAAACAACATCACGGCTAACCAAAATGTGTTTAGTCTGTGGATGATACAGACGATAGCCTTTACTTTCAGAACTGTACCCAACAAAAATACATTTTACTGCTTTATCATCCAATTTTCTGCGATGTTTTTCAGGCACTAATGCATATGCCAAACAACCAAAAACACGCAGATGAGCAACAAATGGCTTGTGCTCATGCCAAGCCTCATATGGAGTGATAGACTGCAACGCTTTAGTGGGACACCTGTTCAGTACATATGCCGCACACATGACAACGTCAAGCCAAAAACTATGTGGTAAAGCCTGACTCTTGACCATACACCTCACCATCTCAATGAGTGACCTCTTCTTTCATTCAAGAAATCCATTCTGTTGAGGTGTATATGGCACTGTACACTAGTGTTTTATCCCACGTTCAGCCAGAAATGTATTAAAATCAGAAGACATATACTCCCCCCCTCGATCAGAACGAAGGGTGCCCATTTTACATGCTGACACTATGTACAAGCTGCAATTTCTGAGTAGCCCGAACTGAACCATAATTTGGAAAGGAGGAACGCTGCATTTTTCCCAAAATACGGCCTTCACAAACATGTTTTTCAGGTGCCTCTAGTTTGGGCAAAGAGGATACCATTTCAGATTTCTGCAGACACAGCAAACTAGCAAAATTCAGATGACCAAAGCATGCATGCCAAAGCTTTGCATCTGACATAGCCTGAGAATCATTTACTGCACATGCCAAATCATTTACAGATCTTTCATAGTCTATGAGCTTATAGAGCCCACGACATAAAATACCAGAAGCAATAATCACATCGCCATTTGACAGATCATGAACTGTACACCTGTCACCAACAAATTTCACAACCAAGCCAATCTTGGCTAATGTAGAAACTGATAACAGATTCTTCTTGATCCCTGGCATGAATAAAACATCTAACAAAGTGAAAGAACTACCATAAGCAGTAGTCAAAATGATCTTTCCAACTCCCATAACATGATAAGAGGAGTTGTTGGCGCATGTAACAGTATTCCCTGTAGGCGCAGGCTCGAGTGAAGAGAAGAAACTGCATTGTGAGGTAATATGTTTGGTTGCCCCACTGTCAAAATACCAAACATCTGAGTCTACTGCAGACATGCACTGCTCATGAGAAGATGGGTCAAAGCTGCAGACAGTAGTAAACACCCATTCTTCTTCTTGCACAAGATTAGCAGACTATGTTTTTGGTGTAGAGGCCTCTGCAACAACCATTTCAACCTCTTTCTTCTTTGCCTCTTTAGCAGCCAGTTTTGGACAGTTCTTTATGATATGATCATTCCCTTTAGAGTACTTACAAAACAATTTCTGCTTTTCTGATTTCTTCTCATCTTTATCTTCCTTCTTCGAATATGGAGAATTAGCAGATTTCTGCTTACTAGTTGAAGAGCTCCATTTTCCTTTGCCCTTCTGACTAGCCAGGAAAGCTTGGTCTGCAACTCGCATAATGGACCTGTTCTGCCGGGACTGATCTTCCTGCAATAGAACAGAGCCTAACTCCTCAAATGATAGAGTAGAAGCAAAACTTTGATATGAATCAGGAAGACCATTCAGAACGGTCTGCACAAGTGAGCTATCTGGTATAACCTCATCAGCAAAAATCAATTGTTCCTTCAAGTCTTTGATCTTCGTTAGGAAATTGTCCATAGAATCACCTTTATTCATGTGCTCACTCTCCAACTGTTTTTAGAGGTAAGCAACACGAGCCTCATTCCTAGCTTGGTACAATGTGGTAAGTGTATCCCAAGCATCCTTAGCTCTTCTGCAAGAGCGAATGTAAGGAATAATGGCAAGTTTGACAGACAAAGCTATCAACGCATGTGCCTGGGCATCTCCGCCATCCCAGCAAATCTGCTCTACAGTAGGTGTAGCAGAAACCGCAACACGAACTGGAATATGCAGAATATCATCATCTTCAACACCTTCTACATCAGCTTCAGTACCTGCAATTGTAACAGTTGCAGGTGTGATAGGACGTTTTTCGACACCCTGCACAATGTTCCATAGTCCTTTTGCAACCAACACATGTCGCATCATATAAGCTCATAACGGGTAGTTGGTACCATCCAACTTATCCTCAATAACCAACATACGGAATACATCACTGCTTTCAGCCATGGTCAGTGACTAAAATTCCTTGATGCAAAAAATTGACTATATCTCAAAAAGTTGAATAGAATTGCCCAGACGAATTCCACTAGACCTGTAGCAGACTTCGAGACGCTTATACTGGCAATACTAGAGAATCTACAAAGATGAGTAGCCCATTAGGGCAATACGCGTATATACAAGTCGGGGGGAAAAACCTCCTAAAGAGGGAAAAAGTGCCCCGGCGGTCCTAGAGTGTTCACACACATCACTACCTAAATATATCAACAATTGAAACGATATTTGTTTATGTGGATGGGAAACGACTAAGGGCATCAGCTACAACATTAGCTTTGCTAGGTTGATATTGAATCATAAGCTGAAAATTTTATATGAATGAAGGCCTTTTAATGTGTCTGTCAGAAATCAATGGTTGATTTAATAAATGCTTAATAGCATGTTGGTATGTTTTGATTAGAACTTCAGAACCCATAAGGAAATGTTTACAAATTTTTAAAGCATGCACAACAGCCAAAAGTTCCTTATAATATGCACTATAACTCTTTTCAGAAGGTTTAAGTTTCCTACTTTCAAATGCAATGGGATGATCATTTTGCATTAAATTGCACCTATAGCTAAACTAGTAGCATCTGTAACTACATGGAAAGCTTGTGCAAAATCTAATAATTGCAAAATAGATGCATGAGAAAGTGCATGTTTGAGTTTTTCAAAAGATTATTGTTGTGTTAATCCCCATGCAAATTTTAACTTTCTTTTTCAATAGTAATGTGAGTGGAAGTGCTAAATAAGAAAACCCTTTTACAAACTTTCTATAAAAACTAGCTAACCCTAGAAAAGAGCATACATCATTCATAGATTGAGGTAGAAGCCATCCTTCAATTACTTTAATTTTCTTTGGATCTACATAAACACCTTGAATAGAAACAATATGTCCTAAATATACTCTAATTCTTTTTGGAAAAAATAACTGTTTTCAAGATTGGCATAATTTTTTTTTTTGCATAACAAATTAAATATCGTTGCTAAATGATTTGCATGGTCATCATCATTCTCACTATAGACAAGTATGTCATCAAAGAAAACAAGAACAAAAGCTTGGTAATCAAGAAAAATGTTATTCGTCATAGATCCAAATGTAGCAGGTGCATTGGTGAGTCCAAAAGGAATTACTATGAATTGAAAGTGACCACTCTAAGTTCTAAAGGTAGTTATATAAATGTCATTTTGTGTCATATGTATATGATGATAACTAGATTTAAGATCAATTTTGCTAAAAACATGTGCTCCATGAAGTTTATCTAGCAAATCATCTATCCTAGGAATAGGATATCTGTTTCTGATTGTGATCTTATTGAGTGCTCTATAGTCAATGCACATCCTATAAGTTTTGTTCTTCTTCTCCACTAAGAGAACAAGTGCTCCAAAGGGAGACAAACTAGGCCTTATAAGTCCTTTGTGGAGTAGATCTTTAACTTGATTAGCTATTTCTTGTTGATGTAAAGGTCCATGCATATAAGGTGCTTTATAGGGAGGAGAAATACCAGGAATTAAGTGTATACTATGGTCAAGAGATCCCCTAGAAGGTGGTAGTTTAGAAGGAAAATCATCCATAAAATAATCCTTATAAGACGCCATAAATGATTTATGTGCGTTAGGAAGTGTATGTGTGTAATCAACTATGTTATTGACAAAAACAATACATGAGTTGTAGCCTTTACCATATGCACATTTTACTTGAGTATGACTAATTAATGGAAATGGTTGGAATTCATGCATTGCAAACAAAGAAGTATCTTGATTGTTAAACTTAAAACTAATTGTGTGTGTGTGATAATCAATGCATGGATTGTAATGATGATGAAAAGGCATATCAAGTATAAGATCATAGGACTACAAAGGAACAATTAAGAATGTGCATTCATCTATGTATGAACCTATACAAATCTGAACATTATGCACTTCACTTGTAACATTATATCTATTTCCTTGAAATGCAGCCTTAACTTTATACATAGAAGGAAGTGGATGTAATTGAGGATATTGAACTATATAAGAAATAAAATCATGCAAACTACCATCATCATGTAAAATATTAATAACTTTACCATTAATATTACCTTGCATGAAAAATAAAGAATGAATAGATATTGTGTTACCCAGGGTACTTATGCAATGAAAAAGCCCAAAGACATTGTCATTCCTTGTTATCCTTGTCATAAAAAGCATAATTGGTGTTATCATTTTGGAATTATTGGATTTGTTTGATTTTGAATTTCTATATCTACATGCATGATCTAGCCAATGTCACATGTTAACACATGTAACAAGTGTCTATTTGTTGAAGTTAGACGTCTGTGAAAGCACGTGAATAGCACAAGGAAGAAGAAGAAGCTTGGAGCACAACACACAATACTGAATGTATTACTACTAGAATGTACAAAGGTAAGTATCCCATTAGGGCAATAGGCGTATATACAAGCCGGGGGAAAAACCTCCTAAAGAAGGAAAAAAGTGCCCTGGTGGTCCTCGAGTGCTCACACACATCACTACCTAAATATATCAACAAATCTCCCCTCGGAGTGATGCGGTGAACAAGGAGCTAGCACTCATGTATAAGGAAGTGCCAAGCTCTGTGGAATCAATCCACAAAAGGAAGTAAGCCCAAAGTTTTGCGGAAAGCTTCAAACTTCTCCCTAGGCAGAGCCTTCGTGAAAAGGTCTGCAATGTTCTCTTGTGTGGGCATATATGCCAAGCTGATCTCTCTAGCAGAGAGCCTCTCCCTGACATAATGATAATGCATGTTCTTAGTGCGAGCATGGAACATAGGGTTCCTTGCAACTACCAATGCGCTCTGACTGTCAGTGAAGATGGTGGTGGTAGAAGACTAACCAACACCCAAATCAACCATATGGCATCTGAGCCACACACACTCAACAATAGCTGTGAAAGCTACCCTATACTCAGCCTCACAACTGGAAGCGGCCACAGTAGGCTAGTTCTTCCTCAACCAAGATATACATGAACTACCAAGCATGAAGCAAAAGCCACTAGTGGATACACAAGTGTCATAACAACCAACCCAGTTAGTGTCAAAAAAAGCATGCAAATCTGGCGGTAGTGATCCCCCCTTGGGATAAAACAACCCACGTAGCTGGGTAACACTCAAGTAGCGAAAGATGTGCTTAACCACCTGCCAATGCTTGACACCTGGGCAATGCATAAACCTGCTCATTTGTGACAACAAATTGAATATATGGCCGAGTAATGCATAAGTAAATCAAGCACTAACAGCTTGTTGATAGAGGACAACATCAAATGCATCTCCAACATCATGAAGACTCAATCGTAAACCTGTCTCCATAGGAGTGGCAATAGGCTTATAGTCATCAAGGAAAAAATGCTACAATAATGTGTTAATATATTTCGTTTGACACAAAGCCATTCCACCATCAACGTGCATAAACTGAATGCCCAAATAATGATGCAAATGCCTCAAATCAGACATCTCAAATGAGGCATGCAAATCATCCTTAAAATCAACAATATGCTTCTCAATAGGACCAGTGATCAACATGTCATCAACCTAGACAACAATGATCAGAAGCACATCATTAGCACGCTTAACATATAATGTGCTTTCAATTGGACTATTCTCAAAACCATGTGCAATCAAATATGCATGTATTTTTTCATACCAAGCACATGGTTCTTGCTTTAAACCATATAATGCCTTCTTTAACCTGCACACCTGGTTTTCATGCCCTTTCTGCACGAAGTCACGGGACTGAAAAACATACACTTCTTCATGCAACTCACCATTCATAAATGTTTTTTTAATGTCCAATTGATGTACATTCCAACCATGATGAGCTCCAAGTGCACAAATGACATGAACAGTAGTCATTCGACAAGTAGGAGCAAAGGTTTCATCAAAATCAATGCCTCTTTCCTATGCATAGCCCTTTGCAACAAGCCTAGCCTTATACCTGTCAACTATTCCATTAGGTTTACGCTTCAGCTTGTAACCCACTTAGTGCCAATGGCCTTCTTGCTAGGAGGTAATTCACATAAAGACCAGGTACCATTTTTCATGATAACATCATATTCAGATTGCATTGCAGGCATCCAATGTTCATAATTTTGTGCTTCATCAAACGAAATAGGTTTAGTCTCATCACATAGACTAGAGGCAGCCATAGCATAAAAATTTGATGCAAAAGCGACACTATGAGAGCTTGATCGAGTACGATATGATAGAGCTGCATCTAATTTGTTGTCATGCAAAGTCTGCACTAGCCATTTTGGCATAGTTTTTGCCTACTCAATATCAGCTCTCTCATCAACAAGTGCATCATGTAAATATACACGAGAAATGGAATGATCTGCATCATCACATGAAACCTGCAAAGGTTGAGAAGTTGCCTCATTAGAACCAGCACTAGATTGTCCACCTATAAAAAGGGGCAACAAAGTATCATACATGTCTTTGGAGCTAACAAATGTCTCCTTAGTACATGAAAGTAGCGGCTGAATAGCATCTTCCACAAAAACAATATCACGACTAACCAAAATGTGTTTAGTTTGTGGATGATAGAGACGATAACCTTTACTTTTAGAATTGTACCCAACAAAAATACATTTTACTACTTTATCATCCAATTTTTTGTGATGTTGTTCATGCACTAATGCATATGCCAAACAACCACCAAGCCTCATATGGAGTGATAGACTACAGTGCTTTAGTGGGACACATGTTAAGTACATATGTTGCACACATGACAACCTCAAGCTAGAAACTATGTGGTAAAGCGTGACTCTTGACCATACACCTCACCATCTCCATGAGTGACCTGTTCTTCCGTTCAGCAACTCCATATTGTTGAGGTGTATATGGCAGTGTACACTGATGTTTTATCCCATGTTCAACCAGAAATACATTAAAATCAAAAGACATATATTCCCCCTCTCGATCAGAATGGAGGGTGCCCATTTTACATGCTGATAGATTTTCAACCAAAACCAAAAACTGTTTGAAGCACATAAACACTTCGGGCTTTGCTTTGAGTGGATATACCCATGCATGCCTGAAAAATCATCAATGAAAGTCACGAAGTAAAGATAGTTTCCAAAAGAAGGTGTCTGCATAGGACCACAAATATCACTATGTACAAGCTGCAATTTCTGAGTAGCCCGAATTGAACCATCTTTTGGAAACGAGGAATGCTGCATTTTGCCTAAAACATAGCCTTCATAGACATGTTTTCTGGGTGCCTCAAGTTTGGGCAAAGAGGACACCTTTTCATATTTCTGCAGGCACAAAAAACTAATAAAATTCAGATGACCAAAGCGTGCATGCCAAAGCTTTGCATCTGACATAGCCTGAGAATCATGTACTACACATGCTGAATCATTCAAAGATTTTTCATAATATATGAGGTTATACAGCCCACGAGATAAAATGCCGGAAGCAATAATACGTCTCCATTTGACAGATCATGAACTGTACACCTGTCATCAACAAATTTCACAACCAAGCCAATCTTGGCTAAAGCTGAAACTGATAACCGATTCTTCTTGATCCCTGGCACAAATAAAGCAAATGAAAAAGTGAAAAAACTACCATCATTAGTAGTCAGAATGATCTTACCGACTCCCATGACAGGATAAGAGGAGTTGTTGGCACATGTGACAATATTACCTGTAGGGGCATGCTCAAATGAAGTGAAGAAACTGCGCTGCGAGGTAATATGTTTGGTTGCCCTACTATCAAAATACCAAATATCTAAGTCTACTGCAGACATATACTGCTCATGAGAGGATAAGTCAAATCTGCACACAATAGTAAACACCCATTCTTCATTCTGCACAAGCTGTTTTCGGTGTAGAGGTCTCTGCAACAACCATTCCAACCTCTTTCTTCTTTGCCTCTTTGGCAGCTAGTTTTGGACAACTCTTAATGACATGATCATTTGCTTTACAATATTTGCAAAACAATTTGTGCTTTTCTAATTTTTTCTTATCTTTTTCTTCTTTCTTTGAATGCGTAGCATTTGCAGATTTCTGCTTACTAGTAGAAGAGCTCCATTTTCCTTTGCCTTTTTGACTAGCCAAGAAAGCTTGATTTGCAACATGCATAATGGACCTGTTCTTCCTAGACTGATCTTCTTGTAACAGAACAAAAACCAACTCTTCAAATGACAAGGCATTTGGATTGCCTTTCATCATCAAACGAAGAGTAGAAACAAAATTGTGACATGAGTCAAGAAGACCATTTAGAAGGGTCTGCTCAAGTGAGCTATCTGGTATAACTTTGTCAACAAAAATCAATTTTTCCTTCAAATACTTGATCTTTGTCAAAACATTGTCCATAGAATCACCTTCATTCATATGCTCACTCTCCAACTGTTTTCAGAGGTAAGCAACACGAGCCTCATTCCTAGCTTGGTAAAATGTAGTAAGTGTATCTCAAGCATCCTTAGCTGTCCTACAAGAGCGAATGTGGAATAATGGCACGTTTGATAGACAAGGTTATCAATGCATGTTCCTGAGCATCTCTACCATCCCAATAATAGGTGCAACAAAAACCAAAGCACAAATAGGAATCTGTAGAATATCACCATCTTTGACACAATCCCCATCAGCTCTAGTACTTGTATTTGTAGTACCTGTATTCATAGGTGTAACATGATGTCTTTCAACACCCTGCCAATATTCCATAGTCCTTTTGCGACCAATGCATGACGCATCATATAAGCCCACAATGGGTAATTTGTACCATCCAACTTATCCTCAATAGCCAACATACAAAATACATCACTGCTTTCAGCCATGGCCACTGACTAAAATACCTTGATGCAAAAAAATGACTGTGTCTGAAAAAGTTGAACAAAACTACTTGATAAGTTTTGCTAAACCTATAGCAGACTTCGAGATGCTTATATTGGCGAACCAAAACCTATATATATCTTTGACACAAAAAGATGAAATAGCCTGCACAAGCACTACAATAGTGCATTCGAAGGGTGAAACAAGCTTAGATCGTGATTTCGGCACCACAAAGCGAAGCCGTTTTGATCTCTGAAACACCCTCTCATCAAATTTTATGCGATTTTGAGATTGCAACCGGAGAGGTGTAGAGTTATTCTAGAGAAACATCTCGTAACTTATTCATTAAACATTCAAATTTGAACTTTTCATTACCTAATAAAAGAGACAATAAACACCAAACTAGATTTATATTATAATCCTCATTTACATGGTTACAAGTAACATGTAAACTTACACTATAATTATTTACAAGTTTAAAATGCTTCCAAAAACTTTATTTGAATAGTAAAAAAAAAATTAAAGCTTTGAATCTCATAGAGTTTTACACTATTGATAGTCAAGACACTATTGATGAACTCTGACACACTTTGGACCAATGCAAAGATGAGAACAAGCGTTTATGTGTTCAAGTGGATGATCATCAAAGAGCACAAGTTCCTAAACCTTCCACAATCCCTACAAATGAGGTTTCACACGTACCAACATCACCTCCATCTCCTCAACATCGACAAGCTTCACAAAATTCATTAAATCACAAGGAAGCAATAAAGGTTGATGACCCCATGTTTCTTGTGGAGTTAGAATCTAGAAAGCAACCATTGTTTGAGAACATGAACACATGGAGCTTTCAAGAAATGGATGGAATTTTCATAGATCTTGAGAAGGAAATCTCATCAAGTAGCTATTCTTATACCTAATGCCAACACCTTTCACCCTCATGAGATATAGATGAGGCAATACCTCTTACATAGAGTAGGGCACTAGATAATAACCTACTCCATGATGAAGAAGACCTTACACATTTAGAAGATCAAGTTGTATAGAGCTTCTTGGGAATGCATTCTTGGCAAATAATCCTAACTTTCATGAACACTTTCTCTATTACTGCCCTTCTTACAAAAGCATCCTTTGATTCCATGGTGCAAAACAATATATGAGTATTTGAGGCAGCAACGAGATCAACAATCAAGAAGAAGTGGATGAACTATCCTAAACTCCAAGCACCTCCAAAAAGCACGCTCACCCATGAATACATGCTCAAGGTAATCAAGTACACATGTAAGATGGAGCACGTAGCTAAAAATCACCAAGTCAAAGCAGGTAAAGCTCATTCAAAGGAAGAAGAAAGAAACAAAAGGGAAGATCAAGCATGAAAGTAGAGGAGGAAGGACTCTACTAATTTTTCCCATCCCAAATCCCTCCTCAATTTAGGATTTCTCTTGCCTTTTATCCAAAATATATGTAAAAATGTCTACTTTGTCATAGTAATTGGACCCACCATGTAAAATTCAAGAAGTAGTCAAACTTCATGTGCATGAGCAGAATAGCCACACCAAAATTTGTATGTTTTTGTCATCCTTTCACTCTCCAAATAGTCTTTGGACACTAGTTTTAACACTAGGCCAAGCATTACAGTATGGGTGGAGCTCTTAAAAATTCTATAAAAGTGAAAGTGCTCTCATTTTTTAGGGTTAATCAATTAGAGCTGAAAACTCTTTTGAGAGTTCGATCTATGATTTTGCAATACAGTGAGATTCTTGGAGCATCATCCTCTTACCTACTCATGATTGTGTGTGCATGAATGTATGTGTGTGCTCATGTGCATGCTTGCTTTGATCTTGTTGTAAATCCATGTCCTTTTATCTCGTTGTGTGTAGTTCTTCATACTTATCAATTAGTTTCTTATCATAAAGGAAGTTAAGCGATAGCGTACTCTCCCAAACTTTAATTAATAAAGAAAACAATTGTACAAGTGAATGCGCTTAGAACCCATGGGACCCCCGAATCCCACAAAGCAGGGGAAGATCCAAGAAATTTAGAGAGCTCTACAAAGAAGGTAGACCACCCTCTCATCCCCTTCATGTGGGGCCCACTTGCTTTTATTCTCATTATTCTCTAGGAAAAACACTCTATGATGTCTGAAAGGCAGGGGTTTCTTACAATTGAAAATTCTTTTGCCTAACAAGAAAATAGACTTTTCTAACAACCATTCTTTAGGAGGGCTTCCAAAATTGACAGCACACCTCTCCTTCTAGATCTTCCAGAGGGTCTCACCTCTAATTGCATTCCACAAAGATGAGGAACACCCAATCGCTTCACCCAACAAAGCTTGCTTCTAGAGGATATGTCCCTGAAACTACAAGATATTCTCAAGGGTATGTGAGACCAACATTGACTTGGGGCACAAGAACAAGAGGTGCCCTAAGTCCTAGTTGCCATGTAAACATCTTTTGCACATGGGGATAACCTGCAAATTTTGCTAGCCTTTGCATTGGTCCAAATTCCCCGATGGAGGATCTTCCATATAAGCACCGACTTTTTAATCTCGATGAGTGTATGCCAATGTGACTAGAACTTAAACTCCCATCACAAGTTCAAACAATCAAGACACCACTTCTATTAATTGTGACATGAAGGTCGAGATTCTTCTCGAATCTCGGAATTTTGTCAAGGCTATTGCCATTGAACCATCTAAGACCCTTATGGTGGGGAGGCTCCTGACTGTCACATCATGGAGGTTGTGTGAGAACACCTCTTGCATGAGGTGGAAGAGATGCGACATGGCACCAATAGGGACTTATGTCATATCGTAGAGGATTTAAGAGATTATTATTGCGACATCAAATTTAGGAGCATTGTGGTTGCTCTTTCCCAATGTGGTTGGAGTACTCATCCATAAAAGCCATCGGAAGTGTGTCAAAAAAAGATGCCAAAGAGGAAGGAGGTGGGAGAAGCACCTCAATTCTCTATACAAAAAAAAGGATGTCCGTAATATCTGTGTAAATAAACTACTCATGTACAAGTATTTTCATTTCAATTTTGAAAAGATCTGACTCTTTGAGAAGGGAAAGGATGGGCTTTGGACAAAGCTTTTGAGGGGAACTTATGTGTATGGAGAGTATGAGGTATATACTCTCATCTTAAGTCAAGGATTCCCTCAAAATAAAAGAAAACACAAGCTTTAGGCATATTCAAAATATCCTTGTTGATGATTTTCACATAAATTTCAGGGGCTATTTTGGATAAGGAAAAATCCACATTATCAGTGGATTAGAAGCTTGCTAAAATCTCCCATTTAATTTTTTGTATGAAAGTAAAAATCTTGATTTAGACTCCTTTTGGGGAGCAAATTAGCATGCATGAAGGGAGGATTTGGAAAGATGAAAATAGGCCCAAGCATATTCATATACTAATCTCTGAGGTTACGGAGAGAATTCTGAGATTTTCTTGATGGCAGAATGCGTTTGGGCACTCCAAAAATCACATTTTCACACTTTTTCCAGCCCCTTCACTAGTCCACTAGTTTGGCATGTCACGCTTGGAGAGGCCATATCTTGGGCTAGAAAAAGTCCAAATTGGATGTGCTATGGCTTGTTTCGAAGAGCACAAGTCTAATTTTAGTTTATAAAAAGAAAAATTTGGAAATTATGTATTTTTGCATGTCTATGTAGGTCTAAAAATTCTGAATAGTTTTGGGCAACTACATTTTGGGAGCCATATTTTACAAACTGGGAAGGCGATTGAAGAAATTTCACTTTGACCCACTTGCACATGATATATATTTCATTTTATGATTGTTTGTAGGTTTAAAGAAGGATTGCATATGCATTTTTTGGATAAATTTGTAATATTTTGGTAATCATTTGACCATGCATTATGGTTTGGGAAGTGATCCGATGTTTTCCAACACTTCAAAGTTTATGTTAGGATATGAAGAGGAAAGTGTAGAGATCTTGAAATTCATAAAAAATGATTGGATGCATGCAATTCCAATATCAAACCATTCAGGGATGTATGATTTATATTTTTAGGCATTTTACCTTATCCTATGGTATGTTTTGTATGTACATGTATGGATTGGAATGCATACATCAAAGTTGATCATTTTTCTAATTCGAAAAGTATGGATCAACTTGCTAGGAGTAAACTTTTTTATTTTTTATTTATAGGAAAGATGGTTGCAGGAACTACATGGTTATGATGGAATGCATACATCAAAGTTGATCATTTTTCTAATTCTAAAAGTATGGATCAACTTGCTAGGAGTAGAATTTTTGATTTTTTACATGAAAGATGGTTGCAGGAACTACATGGTTATGAAACAAAGAGATTGTTGTTGGCATTTTTTTTCGTGTTTTTGCAGGCTATGGAGTCCATGTATGAGTATATGGCGTGCATGCCATGGGCTTGCCAAACCCTATGTTATATTGGATTGCCTATGTGCCATTGAGTTTATGGTTAAATTTTTTTGGGACTCCATTTCCTTGGGGAAATGCTATCAAATTTTTTCCCACCTCATGACATTATATATGCACTTACCTTTAGGTAAGAATATTATGGCATGGTAGCATGCCTTCTTTGCAAACATCAATAAGATGTAATCATGCTTATGAGCATGCATTTGATGGACTTAGTCCCATCATAGTAGTACACATAAGGCAACTTGAGTAGTAACAGGATCCCTACACATAATCCTTATGGATTTAGACTATAAGATTGCTATGGGGAAGGATATATATCTTCACCATTAGGAATGTGCACAATCAATCCTATAGGTCATATGAAGTTGCATACAGGCACGGGAGATACATTTTTATGATAATCTCCAAGGTAGTGAAGATTTACTTATCTTCACAAGAGTCTCACAGTATGATTAGGAGACTATGGGGTATTATTAGGAATACCTAAAGAGTGACTAGTTTCACTCATGCACATCACTTGAGCAAGTAGTGAAGCATTTCTGCTACACTATTAAGGAAACCAATTAGATGGGATCACAAACATGGGTTTCATGAGAAAGCATCGACGAGTGCTTATGTGATTCGAGTGATGGTTAGGAAGGCCACATGTATGGCACTAGCTCTATGACTTGGATCATAGATCCCTTAGTTAGAACCCAATACATATATGTATGCTTGGATCTACAAAGAGGTACTTAGACATTGCCTTGGTACCTAGGAACAAGTTAGTTTGGAATAAGAAAGGGATATCCACTGTCACATATTGTCACATGTTGACTAGAACCAAACTAACTAGTTCGAGGACATGGGACTCATTTGAGTCCATTGACATGAGATGAGGTTATGGGATTCATTAGAGTCCACCTACATATTTCATTATATATGATATCATGAATTGGAAGAAGGTTCCACTGGTATGGGATGGTGGAAACGACTTCCCTTTGAGCACTCTTCTTCTATGGCCAAGGAGAAAAGGACTCATCATTCATGGCGGCATGTCTCACTAGATCAGAGAAGAGCTCTTAACAGACATCTCCTTAGGATTGGGAGTTATCCTCATACTTTAGAGAAGATTTATTCTTTCAATAGAGAATGTGATAGGTTATTTTATCACCGTGGATATCACATACTCATTTTGTGGTTCTTAGGAAGGATATTTCCATTAGCTGATTGGATTGTAGAGATCCATGTGTAGAGGATTGTTGGCTGACATAGCTCTTTAGTATAGATACATATGTGTTTATGGTATCATATCATATCATTGCTGACCATTTTAGCAGAGGGCTTTGAACTCATAAGGAATTTATTTTCTCCACTCTTGACTACATACACATTCATTAGTTAGGGGATATTTGTTTTCCCTCTTCATAGGAATGTATGTAATCAGGAAGTATGTATTAATTATGGAAGAGAGGATCAAATGAATTCGTAAGTTTCTCTTTTAAGGAAAGGAGAAAGAGGGAATTAGCTTAAAGATTTGGAAGTTATCATTAGAGATCCCACTTTAGCTCCTCTTCCTTGAAGGGGAAAAGGAAAGCAAAATATTATTTCTTTTTTGGAGAAGAATAGAGTATATTTTCCTTTACAGAGAAGAGATGTTTAGAAACATCTTTTAGTTTATTTTAGAAGGAATTCATTTCCTCAAGCTTTGAATGTAATTTTCCTTCACATGGGACTTTCATTCTCCACTATTTTGTAAGGAAAACTATGCAGAACTTATGTGCATGTTCTCAGTTATGGATAAGTGGAGCAACTAAATTCAACAAAATCTCTTTCAAAGGGAAAGGGAAAGTGGAATAGATTCCACTACCAGAGCTCTTTTCCTTAGAGGAGATTATCGAGAGAGACAGAGAGAGAGAGTTTCACTTTCTCATTTTGGTTGTCTAGATAGAAGTGGCACTCTTCTATCAAAGACAAGAGGGAGATCAGTTAATCATGATGGCTAGATTGAGTCTCACATGGAGACTCAAGAGAGAAGTAATTATGTTGTTCCAATGATGGTCTTTGACTAGATGAGATGATCTAGTTATTGACATTAGTGAGATTGGGAGTAGAGTTATGAATCTTATCTTTAGGGCTTCTAGGAGATAGGGAGATATCTAACCTATTGGGGTACTAAACTCTTAGTTGATGCTTCATCATGAGGATGATGTGTGAGCATAAATTAGGAGGATGGGTACTTATGGATTATCCGAATCTCAAAAGAAATGCTTTTTGCATTCATATGGAAAACTATGGGGAAGAGAATATGTTAGAGTTTACACAAGTGCCAATAGACACTCTTCCAATAGAACTTAGTCCAATGGTAAAGGATGACAAACCATAGAATTCTTGGTTGGTGAAATGTATAGATTACATTTTACTACCAAACAGTTCTTATATATAAGCTAGATGATGGATTTGCATAGATCACAAGGTAGTTTAGATTAAACTATTACTTGTGATTACACTCAAGGTAAGGAAGACCTAGAGTGGTATGAGGGAAATCTATCATTTAGTCTTAGATGGATTTGGAGTCACTTTTTATGGGACTTTGTTCTATATTTCATAGGATTTTATGGTTTACTATCTCCATTATTATATGGTCAAGCTTATAAACTTGGCACCTTACACTTTTCTTTTATGTTATTACTCCATAGAGGATACATCATATGGACTTAGGTCATTTTGATGATGTCACTTTTCATGGGAGTGATAGTTTGAAAGTTGAGTGCATATGGGAGATAGTAGGCACCATTCAGACGGTTTCCCACCTTTGAGATGATCTCATATAAGGCTTCTTAAAG
The DNA here is from genome assembly GCA_020310875.1 of Ceratopteris richardii. Lineage (NCBI taxonomy): Eukaryota > Viridiplantae > Streptophyta > Polypodiopsida > Polypodiales > Pteridaceae > Ceratopteris > Ceratopteris richardii. Next base: position 107,300,007 of record CM035444.1, read on the forward strand.
GGAAGGATACAAGGAAACAACACACATAGAGACGACCATGTACATAGAATATATGGGGTTTAGGGGAGTTCGAGCACTTACTTCTATTCGTGTACATTTTCAAGGATGAAAATGCTTTAAGGTGAAGGAAATGTCACATCATGGAGGTTTTGTGAGAACACCTCTTGGGTGAGGTGGCAAAAATGCCACATGGCACCAATAAGGACTTATGCCATATGGTATAGGATTTAAGAGATTATTATTTCACACACTAGAGTGGTGGAGAATATGAGAAGAGAGAAACTCGACGGCTAGGAGGAAATTAATATGCATCTCACTTTGTGTGATATCTGCCCTCATCAATGGGTGGCAAGACGAAGATGATCTTATGATAGTAACGTGTGATTGCAAAAGGATCTTACACTGGCCAATGAGAAGGTGAGCCTTCCAGCATTCCTAAGCGATGAATCTTCTCTACAAAAGGGTCCATTCTTCATAGTTCACTCTTACATCTAGATCAATGTCCTCAAATCTAATTCACTAGCATGTATCTTGATTTTAGAGATGTTTCCATGAATGGAAGCCTTGTTCCAATTTTTTTTAGCTTTATGGAGGTTCCATGTCTCCACACCTCTCATACCCTTAATAGGTAACCATATTGAATCATTCTATCTAATATCGATCGCCTACTGCCAATCCTCACTTATCCAAACAAATTGTTTGACCTTGTTCCAACTCTTCCACAATAAGCAAACCAAATCCGAACCACGTGGAGAAACCGGAAAAGGGGAGAAGAGCAGGGTGAGAAGGCCGAGGTTCTTCCATCCTAGGAGGCCCATAAGCTTAAGATCGCTAATATTTCTAAAAATAAGCTTATCCCAAGAGGCTTCACTGTTGCTCCATGCCTTAATCAACCATTTTTCTGCTAACTTATTGGCCATGCTATTGATGTCAAGAATGTCCAAACCACCTTGATATTTTTGGCTAATGCAAGTAGTCATTTAATTTTGGGGATTCCCCTTCTATTGAGGTCACCTGTCCATAGAAAGTTTCTGCAAACCCGTTCTAGTTTAACAATCTCCTGGTCTTTCGGTCTCCAAAACAAGAGAAAGTAAATAGTTGAAGAAATCAAGAGCATGTTAATCACCGTGGCCCTTCCTGCTAGGTTGATCTGCATACTTTTCTAGTAGGCCAATTTGTTATCGAGCTTTGAGAGAAACTAGTTCCAATGTTAGCCCGTCGATAAATCAAATCCCATTGAAAGACCTAACAAATGGAATATTTACCCATTGGGAATCAACTGACAACCTTGGTCAATAAGAAATTAGGGTGGGTGTCTTGTGACCGCCCTGAAAGCGGCTTCAGAGTGGTTTATTTTGGATCTTGAAGCCAGATAGAATGTGTTTAAATGTGAAGAGAGATGGTGGATGCAATCCAAAGATGAGTAGGTGCTGCTACAACCAGCTTCACACCAGCCAACTGAGACTTCAGAGTTGATTAGTAGACCCTTTGAGCTTCCTAAATCCACCAAAATATCAGCCAAGTACTTTGGAACATGTATCCCAAAAGTTTAAGTCAAGACAGACTAGTTGCGAAATGACTAGCTCCCAAAACTTGCTATTTTGGACATACACCTGCTGGAAAAAATGAACAGTACTCTCAACCTGGTAGGAATTAGAAAAATTCCTTTTGGGCATAGCAAATAGACTTAGCAAGCTTCCCAATCCAAGTTAAAACACTTCAAATGATGGACTGAGCACTGAGAACAAGTTTCATCAATTTCTGGAACATTCCCACAATTCTCGGGGCTCTACAGAGATAGACCAGTAAGCAGTAAAATGCACATATCTCCAAAAGTATTAATCTAATGACCTTGAAAATCTATATGCACAAATTAGACAGTACAAGCTATCGAACGCAAGTTAAATGACTGAAAAATGTTCAGTAGAACTCGAGATATGACCTTCTGAAGTTACTGCTCTGAGTGAGTATGGCAGAGAACAAAACAGAGAAGTAGATGATGATAAATGTATAGATTCATATATGATTACAACCACATTGGCAATGAATCTTTGCACAATGGGAGTAGAATGATAGAGCTATGGAGTAAGCTCTTCAATCTCTACAAAATGACATGAAGTGGTCACGTACAAGGCTTGCTAATCGCCTCTTCCTTCTTGCTCTTTTTATAGCTATTCTTGGAGGGAGTTTTGAATTCGAATTCGAATGGCTCCACCTAAAAGTGATCCCCAAAGTTAGGAGATATTCCCTCAGCTCCAAAATTCGTGATTTTAGGTAGATAGGGCCACAAATTTGCTTTTACATCATGGATGAGGTAAGCCATCCTTTTCCTTTTTTCTTTTTCCATTTACAAGAGATAAAATGTACTCTTTTACAAGAGGTGTTCACATGAATACTCATGTGACTTACAAATGAGGATAATATCAAGCATATCAAGCATGTAGGCTTGGGCAAAATGCACCAACAGCTCCCCCTCAAGCCTAACATGCTTGGCCTCCAAATAAGTCTTCAATTGTCCTTGATTTCCTGCAAGCCAATCATCAACTTGAATCTACTTAACTTTGTACCATCAAGAGCTTTAGTCAACATGTCTGCACATTGCATATATGTAGAGACATAGGATAGTTGAATATCCTTGCTCATTAGCTTCTCCCTTACGTAATGGTAGTGGACTTCAATATGCTTGGTTCTAGCATGGTATACCGGATTAGCTGCTAGATGTAGTGAGCTTGTGTTGTCACCAAAAATATGAGGTGTTGAAGAATGAAGTCCAAGATTTGTGTACAAAGACTTTAACCACATGATTTCTTGAGTTGCGTTAGCCAAACCTCTATATTCGGCTTTGGTAGAAGATAATGCCACGGTTGGTTGCTTCTTTGATGACCAAGAAATGATTTTTGAACCTGCAAATGATATATACCCGGATGTGCTTCTTCTATCATCTCTAGATCCGGCCCAATCTGCATCTGAGTAGACTTTTAGCTCAATATCTGAAGTAAATGAATAAAACAAACCTTCATTCATGGTCCCCTTTAGGTACTTGAGGACTCGCTTGGCCGCTTCCATATGTGGTCTTCTCAGCTTATGCATAAACTGACTCAATATGCTAACACTATAGCATATATCAACCCTTGTGAGTGTTGCATAGTTTAAACTTCCAACCAAGCTTTGATAGCTTGTGATGTCTTTAATTGGCTCTCCTTCATAAGCACTAAGCTTATGATTTTGCTCCATAGGTGTACCTGCACACTTTGTATTTTCCATCTTGAACTTGACGAGCATGTCATGGACATACTTCCTTTGTGTGATGTATATACCTGAATCTGTGTAGATCAACTCCAATCCAAGAAAATAAGTGAGTGGTCCGAGGTCACTTATTTTGAACTCCTCCTTCATTTGACTCTTTACCTGTTTGATTCCTTCAAGATCATTGCCTGTGATAATAATATCATCAACATACACACATAAATAGATCACTTCAGATCCATTCCTCTTTATGAACAAAGAGGTATCCGCCTTGCTAGCTTTGAATCCTTGGTCCTGCAAATAAGTCACCAATCTGAAATTCCAAGCTCTTGGAGCTTGCTTCAATCCATACAAAGCTTTTTTTAGTTTGCATACATAGTTAGGATGATGTGCATCCTCATATCCAGGAGGTTGTGCCATATACACTTCCTCAGAAATCCATCCATTCAAGAAAGCATTCTTTACATCAAGTTGATAAAGATTCCAATTTCTAGATGCAGCAAGACTAATGAGAACCCTAATTGTAGGCATTTTTGCAACAGGAGAGAAAGTCTCCTCATAATCAATACCATGGGTTTGAGCAAACCCTTTAGCAACTAACCTTGCTTTGTGTCTATTTATACTTCCATCTGGATTCCTCTTGATTTTGTATATCCATCGAGATCCGATTATCTTCATAGATGGCTTGTTAGGTACAAGCTCCCAAGTGTCATTCTCCTTCAAGGCATCCATTTCTTCATCCATTGCATCTCTCCAAGCTTTCTTGCTTTGTGCTTCTTCGAATGTGGTAGGCTCTTCATTGGTTGAATCTTTTGCAATGTAGATTGAGTGCTTTGTGACCAAAGAAGTATCATAACCAAACCTCTCTAGTTTCTTCTTCTCCCTCGAAGACCTTCTAAGTGGTTGATGTGAGCTCTCGGGTCCATATGTAGCATCCTGCATCTTTGCTTTACCTTTGTTCTTCCATAGCTTTAGTCTTTCCAAGTCTTCTAGGTCAATCTCCGAATCACTTTCTTCAATCTGCTTTGGCTCCTTTGGTTGAAGTGATGGAAAATCTTCATCCAAGTCATATGGCAGCTTCACTTTCCTGTCATCATCAAACCATGATTTGTTTTCATCAAAAATTACATCTCTACTAACAGAAAATCCTTTATTGGTTGGATTGTACAATCTATATCCTTTTTGGTTTTGATCATAACCAATGAATACACACTTCTCTGCCTTGGGATCTAATTTCCCTCTTACTTGAGAAGGAATGTGAGCATAGGCTAAGCATCCAAAGATTTTGCAATGCTCTAAACTAGGTCTTCTTCTATTCACACTTCATATGGAGTGGTTCCATCTAGTGACTTAGATGGAAGTCTATTTATGAGATATGTGGCTGTAGACACAGCCTCTGCCCATAGGTAGTTTGGCAATCCCTTTTCGTTGAGCATGGACCTTGCAGCTTCAACAATAGCTCTGTTCCTCCTTTCTACTACACCATTGAGTTCGGGTGTATACCTTGTAGTGACTTCCCTTTTAATGCCTCTTTCATGCAAGAAGGCATCAAATTCAGAAGAGAAGTATTCTCCTCCACCATCTGATGTGAGTCGTTTCAAAGTCCTACCTGTTTGGTTTTCAACAAGAGCAATATACTTCTTAAAGCAATTAAACACTTCATCCTTGTGCTTCATGAAAAACAGAATGGTCCACCTGCTACAATCATCTATGAAAGACACATAATATCTTGAGCCTGATATAGATGGCTCCTTACTTGGACCCCACACATCCGTGTGCACTAGATCCAAAGGATTTTGATACATATATCGTTTCTTATTGAAAGGTTGTCTATGAGCCTTGTCGAGTTGACAAGCTTCACACTTATAAATCATGTGTTGCCTTGTGATATTAGGCAAACCAAGTACACTTTGGTCCCTGCAAATCTGTTTGAGTGTCCTCTCACCAATGTGAGCAAGCCTTTTGTGCCATATCTCCAACTCTGTTAGAGTTTGAGATCCATAGCTAAACAAAGCTATGTTCTTTGTATCTTCCACTTCAAAAGTGAAAAGCCTTCCTGTCTTTTCTCCTTTTGGCAATCCTTCGAAAGCCTTGCCTTGGGTCTTCAACATATGCTCCAAATCGATTGAATCTAACCTGCAATCCTTTTTCAACAATCTGTCCAACACTTATTAAATTTTTGGTAATTGTAGGGACATACAAGACTTTGCTTAAGAGGTTCATATTCCCATCTGATGTCTTCACATTACCAATCTTCTCCACTGAGTGCTTTGTGTCATCTCCTGTCTGCACTTCATGCTTGTTATGAGGATCTTCCAAATCAGAAAGTAAAGCCACATTTCCTGCTACATGGTTCGAGCATCTTGAATCAATGTAAAATATGTGATCATCATCCTTACCCTTCTTCGCTGATAGATTCATAATCAATAATGAATCTTCTTGACTTTGGTCCTCTGCATAGTTATTGTAGTCTCTTCTTCCTCTATGGCCACTTTGATAGTTGTTGTTGTTGTTGTTGTAATTGTTGTTGTAGTAGTTGTTGTTGTAGCCTCCATTGTATCTACCTCTATTTGATCCATAGCCACCTCTATTGAATCCTCTTCCTCTTGAGTTCCTCGGGTTCCTAAAACATTCTTCAGTAGTATGGTTAGATAAGCCACATATGTTAGGGTGAGATGATTGGAATCTCCCCCTGCCTTGCTTTCCACCTTTGCCTCTTCCTCTAGCTCTTCCTCTACCTGCAAAGTTTGCTTGGAAAGAGCTTCCTTCATCTTCATTCTTCCTATTCTTTGACTTGTCCTTGACCTTAGCTTTATCAGAATATAAGGCAGAAGTTTGATTACCTCTTGAGGACTCACCACCTTTGCTAATCTTTGCTTCATGAGTGAAGAGTTGGCCCATGAGTGTGTTGAGGTCGGGTACATGCATATCCATGTATAAATCCATGGCTGTTGTGAATGACTCCCACTTGTCGTCTGCTTTGATTCCATTCATGATTTGTCTTATTATTTGCTCCTCTTCAATTACCTCTCCAATGCTTCCAAGTTGGTCGGAAATCTCCTTCATCTTTGTGACATAATCAGTCACATTTTGCTTCGGGCTTTTCTTCATTGTTGTGAACTCCATCCACAATTGGTTCTTCCTTGCTCGAGTGTTGGAAGAGAAGAAAGAAGCAAGTGCATTCCAGGTCTCTCTTGATGTCTTGCATCCCTTGACATGAGGTAAAAGAAAATCAGAGATTGAGTTTAGAATATAGGACCTTGCAAGTGCATCCTTCGAACACCAATTCGAAAGTCCTTCCACTTCTTCATGTGATGGTTGCCCTTTGTTCCTCATGGTTGGCATTGCTTCATATCCAGATATGAATCCATATAGATTCCTCCCTTGTGTTGGAGAATTCCTCTCCTAATCGCAGCGGAAAGTGTAGAAGACCTTCTCAGGATGAAGACTCTTGCCAACAGCAGAACCTTCAAATGAAAACTGGTACCAACTGAAATATCCAATGAACTTGAAACTTTGGTCACTCAAACTAGACACCTAGAGCTTTCAAATGAGATATCAAACACTCAATTTGGAGTAGATTTGAGTTGTCAACTATTTGATTCAAAACAGACTACCTGTCCACTCAGTTAGGCTGAAAACTGGACTTCACTAAAACCTGAATAACTCACAGAGCATAAAGAATTTCATAAAACTGTTCTAGACAGAGGAAGTACTCAAGATAAGCTTTCCAAAGAATGTTTAAACACTAAATTTGGATACATATGTTGAGAGATATGACTCTCACAAGTAGACTACCCAAAAATGGGTGTGCGGCTGGACACACTCTATGAGAGTGAACTGAACGAAATGACTCAAACCAAATGAAGTAGATACAAGGGGGCTTCCACGCCTTCTTCCTCTCTGCTTGAGTGTCCTCCCTTGCTTCTTTGATAGCCAAGTGACCAAAAACTCTCATGATGAGTTTGAGAGCTCTTCTCCATCATTTCTCCACTACTTTGGACAGCCACTCCTCTTACAATTCAGATTTTGGATTTGATTCTCTTTTGAATGATTCTCTTTTGGCCTCCACTACTTGCTGAAGTAAATGCTTCTATTTTTCATTTTTGTATTTTCCTTCTACTTGAAGAAAATCCTTTTTGCAAAAATATATACGAGCTTACTTCTTTATTTTTAACACTCCCCCTCAAGCTCACATGTGAGCTTGCACCTTCAACCATATCTTGTAAGTTGATGTCGTCCTTGAACCTCTTGAGCTTAGAAGCATCGAGGGACTTTGTAAGCATGTCTGCAACCTGGTCATTAGTTCCAATGAACTTTATATCCACATCCTTGCTCAAAACTTTTTCTCGAACATAATGATAATGCACTTCTATGTGCTTGCTTCGTGCATGAAACATTGGATTGTTTGTCAAGTGAATGCTTGACATGTTGTCACCATAAATTGGAATGGTCTCCACCTGCACATCAAGATCAGCCAAGAGCTTCTTAATCCACATAGCTTCACAAGTTGCAAAGGCTAAACCTCTATATTCAGCTTCTGTAGATGATAGTGCAACAGTAGGTTGCTTCTTTGAGCTCCATGTGATAGGTTTGCTACCTATCATGAACACATAACCTGAAGTGGATCTTCTATCCTCCTTGGAACCAGCCCAATCAGCCTCACTAAAGCCCTTTACCTGCAATTCTTCATCATATCTATAAAACAATGCATGATTGACAGTGTGCTTCACATATCTTAGCACTCGTTTGGCTGAATTTAAATGTTCACTTGTTGGAGCTTGCATAAATTGAGAAAGAACTCCAACAATATAACACAAATCTAGTCTTGTGATCGTAGCATAGATAAATGAACCTATAATACTCCTGTATGTAGTTACATCATGTAACTTCTCTCCATCATTTGAGCATAGCTTCACATTTGTGTCCATAGGTTGAGTGAGTGGTTTGCATTCACTCATTCCAAATCTGAAAAGAACATCCAATAGGTACTTTCTTTGCATTAAGTAAATGCCATCTTTCCCATAGACTATCTCAATGCCTAAAAAGTATTTCAGCTCACCAAGATCTGAAATTTTAGACTCCTTACCGAGTTTCCTTTTGATCTCTTGTATTCCTGTAACATTACTTCCCGTTATGATGAGATCATCAACGTATATGCAAATATATACCTGCTTGCCTTCTTCTTTCTTCATGTAGAGAGAGGGATCTGCATTACTTGGACTATAGCCACACCTTGTGAGGTACTCGACCAATCTTTGATTCCAAGCACGTGGTGCTTGCTTCAGCCCATACAAAGCTTTCTTCAATCTACAAACAAAATTTGGATGCTTTTTGTCTTCAAATCCAATCGGTTGACTCATGTATACCTCTTCTTGAAGTTCACCATTGAGAAAGGCATTTTTTATGTCGAGTTGGTACAATGGCCATCTCCTTGCTGCACTCACTCCAATCAAGGTTCTAATTGTTCCCATCTTTGCAACCGGGCTGAAAGTCTCTTCATAATCGATGCCGTGAGTTTGCTTGAATCCTTTTGCTACTAGTCTAGCTTTATGCCTTGCTAGAGAGCCGTCAGCATTTCTCTTTATTTTAAACACCCATTTATTTGGAACAATCTTCATACCTTCAGCCTTTGGAACTAGCTCCCATGTGTGATTGTCCTTGAGAGCTTTCATCTCTTCTTGCATAGCTTCTTGCCATTCTTTTTGTGTACATGCTTCTTCATATGCATCCGGTTCTTTATCTTTGACCACCTGTGTCATATATGCAAAATGTTTTGCAATAAAACTATCATAGCTCAGCCTTTCAATTGGATACCTTGCTCTTGAAGACCTCCTTTCATTTCCTTTTGAACATTGCTTCTTCAACCGGTTCAACTTTACCTTCGGTGTGATCACCTCTTCATACTCTTCTTCACTTGTATTTGAATCACTATTTTGGGCAGCACTTTCGGCTTTGGATCTTTCATAAGCTGATGTTGGTGATGAGGAATGACTCCTTAGCCTCCCCTTCCATGTTGAGCTTTCTCCAAGTGATGTAGAAGGTTCTGGACCTGACATTTGAGTGCTTGTTTGCTGAAATTCTTCTTGGACAGCACCTTCATCATCTTCGCAATCTTCTTCAAGAGTCTTCTCTTTCCCTTTGTCTCCAAACCATGGTCTTAGCTCATCAAATACCACATCTCGTGAGACTCGTAGCTCCTTTGTCACCGGATTGTAGCACCTATATCCCTTTTGCTCCGATGAATATCCAATAAAAATACATTTTTCGGACTTTGCTTCCATCTTTGTCCTTAGTTCTTGAGGGATGTGAACATAACACACACATCCAAAAACTTTGAGATGTGTAAGGTCAGGCTTCTTACCGGAATAAACCTCCTCGGGAGTTAGATTATGCACTCCAGCCGTTGTGCACTTGTTTCAAATAAACGGCCGTACTAGTTGCTTCAGCCCAATAGTTTAGTGGCATCTTCATCTCGTTGAGCATGCATCTTGCAACTTCTGTGATATGTCGATTTTTCCTTTCAGCTATTCCATTTTGTTGAGGTGTGTACCTACATGTAAATTGTCTCTTGATTCCATTTTCATAAAGAAAGTCTGAAAATTCTTTGGAGAAATATTCTCCTCCTCCATCGGACCTCAAGGTCTTTATGTAGCGTCCTGTTTCCTTTTCTACCTGTGCTTTAAATCTCTTGAACATGGAGAACACATCTGATTTTTGTTTTATGCAAAGCATCCATACTTTCCTTGAATGATCATCAATAAAAGTGACAAAATATCTATTACCAGCCACTGATGGTTGTTGTGATGGTCCCCATACATCCGTGTGTATCAAGTCGAGGACATTCCTTGCCACATAGTTGCTTTTCTTGAATGGTTGTCGAGTTTGCTTTCCTAGTTGGCATGCTTCACAAAACTTATGTAGTCCGGCATCATTGAATCTTGGAAGACCTCTTACCACTTCATGGTTGCTCATGTCCTTGAGCTTGGGAATGTTGATATGTCCAAACCTTTTGTGCCACAAATCGATTTCAGCTATCCTCTTGTTTCCAAACTGAATATACATCACCTTTCCATGCGGTTGTTGAATGTCCAAAGTGAACATCCTTCCTTCTTTCCTTCCTTGAGCAATGACCTTGAATCCTTCTTTTGGATTCTTTATAAAGCAGCCTTTTTCATTGAAGATAACATGATATCCTTTCTCTACCATTTGTCCTACTGAAATCAAATTCTTTGCAATAGTAGGAACATGAAGAACATCAGCCAATACCTTCTTGTCTCCAAGCTTGATATCTCCAACATGCTCAATTGCGTGTTGAGTTTCATCACCGGTCTCTACACATCCTTTTCCACTTGGAGCTTGTAGCTTTGTGAACAAATCTCCTTGGCATGTCATATGGTTGCTGCAACCTGAATCTATGAACCATTTTTGGTCATCACTTCTCGAGTTGTTGTGGTCATGCTTCATGGCAAGCATGGTTTGCTTGTCTCCTTCACTTGATGTACTCGCATAGTTATTTTGGCTCCTTTGGTTGCCTCCATTCAGCCTTCCATTCTTTTGCCAACAATCATTTGCATAATGTCATAGTTTACCACAATGATAACATGTTATACCTTTATGAGGATTGTATGAACCTCGACCTCTTCCTCTATTTCTTCCTCGACCTCTTCCATGTGTGTTGTCATTTGAGTTGTCCTTGTTGTCGTCCGAGTTGTGTTGGCTGAAATTTGTATTGTTGTAGCTTCTTCCTCTTCCTCTCGAGCCTCCTCTTGAGTTCCTTCCTCTACCTCTTCCTGCATATAACATTTGACTATGGCTGTCCTTACCTTTGTTGCCTTCTCCTTGTTGAGCAACCTCTTCAGCCGCAAGATTTGGTATAATCTCGTCGAATGTTGGTAGAGGATCTCTATAAAGGATGTTTGTGATGAGGGGCTTCCACTTTTCTTCACTCCTCAAGCCATTGAGGGCTGTTTGGACGATGTCTTCCTCTTCTATCTTGCATCCAACTGATGCTAGTTGATCTCGAAGCTCCTTAATCCTCAATGTATACTCACTAATGCTTTGGTTTGAGCTTTTCTTCATGTTGTTGAGCTCGTTCTTGAGTTGCATCCTCCGAGACCTTGTTGAGGTAGCATACACCTTCTCCAATGCTTCCCAAACTTCTTTGGCTGTTTCTAAGCTTTGCACATGACCAATCATAGTGTTAGAAATAACTTGTGAGATGAGGAACATCACCCTTCGATTCCTCTCTTCCCAATCAGCAAATTGTCTCCTTTGTGCCGGAGTAATGTTGGGATCTTCAAGGTCTACCGGTTGTGGATCATCTCCACTAACTAAACCCCATAAACCTTTACCTTTAAGGTAATTTATCATTCTATACCTCCAAGACTGAAAATTGTCTTTGTCTAACTTCTCAACTTGTTGTCCTAAATCAGCCATTGAAAACTTCCAAGATTGAAGTTTAACTCAAGTATGTTGTGGCGCTCTCTCTTGAATTCACGAAGCTCCCCCTTGATTTGTAGCTTTCCCTTTGCTTCAGTTCAGTTCCAATGCTTTGCCTCTTCAAACTCCAAGGCTCTGATACCAAATGTTGGAGAATTCCTCTCCTAATCGCAGCGGAAAGTGTAGAAGACCTTCTCAGGATGAAGACTCTTGCCAACAGCAGAACCTTCAAATGAAAACAAGTACCAACTGAAATATCCAATGAACTTGAAACTTTGGTCACTCAAACTAAACACCTAGAGCTTTCAAATGAGATATCAAACACTCAATTTGGAGTAGATTTGAGTTGTCAACTATTTGATTCAAAACAGACTACCTGTCCACTCAGTTAGGCTGAAAACTGGACTTCACTAAAACCTGAATAACTCACAGAGCATAAAGAATTTCATAAAACTGTTCTAGACAGAGGAAGTACTCAAGATAAGCTTTCCAAAGAATGTTTAAACACTAAATTTGGATACATATGTTGAGAGATATGACTCTCACAAGTAGACTACCCAAAAATGGGTGTGCGGCTGGACACACTCTATGAGAGTGAACTGAACGAAATGACTCAAACCAAATGAAGTAGATACAAGGGGGCTTCCACGCCTTCTTCCTCTCTGCTTGAGTGTCCTCCCTTGCTTCTTTTATAGCCAAGTGACCAAAAACTCTCATGATGAGTTTGAGAGCTCTTCTCCATCATTTCTCCACTACTTTGGACAGCCACTCCTCTTACAATTCAGATTTTGGATTTGATTCTCTTTTGAATGATTCTCTTTTGGCCTCCACTACTTGCTGAAGTAAATGCTTCTATTTTTCATTTTTGTATTTTCCTTCTACTTGAAGAAAATCCTTTTTGCAAAAATATATACGAGCTTACTTCTTTATTTTTAACACCTTGAAGGTAAGCCTCCATCCTTAGAGACCATTCCGGATAGTTGTTTCCATCCAATTTGTCAATTGTTGATGGAAATCCATCTCCCATGTTGCTTGACTATGCTCTGATACCACTGTGAAGAGAGATGGTGGATGCAATCCAAAGATGAGTAGGTGCTGCTACAACCAGCTTCACACTAGCCAACTGAGACTTCAGAGTTGATTAGTAGACCCTTTGAGCTTCCTAAATCCACCAAAATATCAGCCAAGTACTTTGGAACATGTATCCCAAAAGTTTAAGTCAAGACAGACTAGTTGCGAAATGACTAGCTCCCAAAACTTGCTATTTTTGGACATACACCTGCTGGAAAAAATGAACAGTGCTCTCAACCTGGTAGGAATTAGAAAAATTCCTTTTGGGCATAGCAAATAGACTTAGCAAGCTTCCCAATCCAAGTTAAAACACTTCAAATGATGGACTGAGCACTGAGAACAAGTTTCATCAATTTCTGGAACATTCCCACACTTCTCGGGGCTCTGCAGAGATAGACCAGTAAGCAGTAAAATGCACATATCTCCAAAAGTATTAATCTAATGACCTTGAAAGTTTATATGCACAAAGTAGACAGTACAAGCTATCGAATGCAAGTTAAATCACTGAAAAATGTTCAGTAGAACTTGAGATATGACCTTCTGAAGTTACTGCTCTGAGTGAGTATGGCAGAGAACAAAACAGAGAAGTAGATGATGATAAATGTATAGATTCATATATGATTACAACCACATTGGCAATGAATCTTTGCACAATGAGAGTAGAATGATAGAGCTATGGAGTAAGCTCTTCAATCTCTACAAAATGACATGAAGTGGTCACATACAAGGCTTGCTAATCGCCTCTTCCTTCTTGCTCTTTTTATAGCTATTCTTGGAGGGAGTTTTGAATTCGAATTCGAATGGCTCCACCTAAAAGTGATCCCCAAAGTTAAGAGATATTCCCTCAGCTCCAAAATTCATGATTTTAGGTAGATAGGGCCACGAATTTGCTTTTACATCATGGATGAGGTAAGCCATCCTTTTCCTTTTTTCTTTTTCCATTTACAAGAGATAAAATGTACTCTTTTACAAGAGGTGTTCACATGAATACTCATGTGACTTACAAATGAGGATAATATCAAGCATATCAAGCATGTAGGCTTGGGAAAAATGCACCAACATTAAATACATCATATATAGAGCATTGCCTCAAGAGAGATCATTATGTGGGTTTGAGGCTCCCACGCATTTGTGCACGTCTCTCCTCTCCTCTCTCTCTCTCTCTCTCCCTCCATCTCCTCCTTGCTCCTCTTGTTCTGCACACACCAAAGCCCTTCATTGGTATCAAAGCATGCTGAAGGCTTGTGTGCAAGAAGCTCCAATGGAAGCTTATGTCACAAGAGGTGAAAGTGTAGCTCGACATCTTTCAACAACAGTCTAGTATTTTGGTCATAGCTTGAGTTAGGGAGCTCGGATTGATGCATTTTAAAGTTTTGTGCGTAGTTGACACAGAGGGCTACAATTTCACAAAGGGCATAGAACCTCCTTCGAACTTCTAGAGTGCCAAAAATTCGAAAAACACAGACTTATGTAGAAGATAAATGTATAATCACTTGGACAACATGTCAGTGTTTTAGCTGTAAGTTTGGTTTTATAAATTGGAATGAGATCATTCAACTTGGTAGCTTGGAATAGCCTCTACAACTTTGTAGAAGAACAAAGATCCAAATTCTGAGTGCAAGATTGCCGAAACTACAAAATACAAATCAAAAGTGTTGTAGGTGAAAGTGAAATTGATCATAGGTGCTTGTTTTGTGCATATCTTGAGCTACACACCTCTGATTGAGGTGTTCTTTATCTCGTTACGTAGCCAAGAAAAAGTTGGTGAAGTTTTCTGAAGAGCAAAAGTTCAGATTTAGAGGTTATCACCTCTGAAACAGCAAAACACAGAGTAATATATTTTCACTAAAACAACCCTAGTTGCTTTTGGAGTTTCATTTTGGTTTGGAACTTCTTCAAGAGAGATTTTTCAGTGCGCAAGATCTTATTTTTAGAACTTCAAGGCATTGTACATGTATGATCACTGTGGTAACTCCTCCATATGAGAGTAGAGCATGATCTTGTCACATGTTTGGAATGTAAGATGACATTGTGGTATACTCTTTTTTGAGGTTTATGTCATCATGAGTTCGATCATCGATGTATAGTGGCATTGTGGTCTATATCTTGCTTATGCCACTTGGTTATGGATTTAGTTACCAGTTGCACAAAATTCCGTGAGAGTTGATTGTGGATCTTGGTTGGTACTTGTATCTTTGTTTTCTTTGTAGGTACATGATCCTGATTGGGGCCTCAGTTACACATTCATTTGTCACCATTATTAGCATTTGGTCATTGATTGATATGTATTTGCCAGCGTGATTCTTGGCATATGTGGATGGTGATTCCCACATGGTTTATTTGGTTCAGATTCCATTTTACAGAGGAGATCCTGCCAAGTTTTCAACAACTTTTATGCTAGAAGAGAGCTCCAGTGGATCTTAAAGCTTGTGTAATAGCTTTGGATCATTGATTATCTCCATTCACTTGGACTTGATCACACATTGTTCATGACAGGTTGGACCATCTTGCAAGATTTATTCTTGAGTGGGAGGTGTATCGCCATTGTATTGGGATATATTGCTATCAGTTTTTGGCATATGTATTTGCCATTATCTTTGATTGGATAAGTGACAGGTGGTGACAGATAACTCATTGTCCTTTTGCTATTGGTTATCTTGCTTGATTGCTCAGTTTACAGGGGATACTCTGCCAAATTTTTCTAGGATTCTTTCACATCGTCTTGGTCACTTTGGAGACTTGGTGAGCAGGCTTATGCTCATGGTTTTATGTGCATGCTAGATGCATGGTTATGTGACAGGTGGTTCACATGGTTTTCTTCTCCAGGGAGACATATGTGATGTGAGTTATGCATATGCATATGCAGGCGTGATCTTATTGAGGATAGAGTATTGTTTCTAGTCTCTTGTTACATTTCTAGTCTCTTGGATTGTCAGTATGGTGTCTTCTTGATTTGATGGCATTGACTTTCCGAGATGGAAAGCTTAGATGTGGCATACATTGGTTTGTGCATGGTTACACATGTATGTGCATAGAGGTGCACAGGGCCTCGTGACATGCCTGACCATGTATGGATGGATATGGATGCATTGGTTGGCTCCACTATCCGATTACAGCTTGTGGATTCTATATATGAGTCTATTATGTATGAGAAGATGAGTAGTGCATTATGACAGAGACTACATGATATGTATGTGAGTCCATTGACTCATGTGAGACATAGATCACATCGACGACTTCGATTTTGGCATTGTGGTCGTGAGGGCCATATGCGATGATGTTGCTTTAGGTGGATGCGACGACGATGTCAGAGATATGCATGTGATGCAGGTCAGGTAGTGATTTCAGGAGAGTCTATGGTTGTTGATTATGCTAGTGATGGTGATATCACTTTTCATGTTACTCCACACCGCGAGTGGTTTTGTCGATTCTTAGGTGAGAGTCGTGGATGTGTGCACTTGCTTGATGGTATGACATATGACATTGAGGGTGCAAGAGATGTATACCTTATGCTACCTAGTGAAGCATCACTTATACTCAGACATGTATGCTATGTGCCTTCATTCCGTATGAGCTTGATTTCAGTTAGCCAGTTACAAGAGAGCAGAAGTTATGCATTCCTTGGTGAGCATCATTTTCAGTTGCAATTGGGATAGCTTATGCTTGTCACAGGTGCCAAGATTGGGCACAGGTATCCACTGTAGGTACTTCATGAGGGAGATAGTCTCGTCTCAGTGGGAGTTCACCTTATGTGCGATGTGACATTCCTCATGTATCATTTTATCTACCTAAACATAGGTCTATTGATATCCATGATGCACATGTAGAGCATGTTTTGGATGCTCATGATGCTTATATAGAGCATGATTTTATTGATCATATGGATGCTCTTATGGAGCATACTTTGGATGATCATTTGGATGCTTTAGAGCATGATGTGGATGCTCACGTAGAGCATTGTGATGATACTCAGTTAGAGTTTGATCATCAGTTTGATCTTGGTGTTGATGTTGTGCAGTTAGCTCATGTAGAGCATGATGATACACTTGGTGTGGTAGAGCACAATAACTCTTATGATACACAGTGTATGCCGGAGCATACTAGCTCTCAGGATGCACAGCTAGACACATCCTTGGTTGATAGGATGGCTGATTTGGATGCTGAGCAGTCAGCAATCATGCAATCATTCTTGGATTCGCTCATGCCAAATGTTGACATAGATATGTCAGGACATGTTGGTCTTGATCATGGTGCTTTGGATGCCTTGGATATAGGCATGGCTGGCATACTTAGGTTAGCCAGGATAGCACATGTTTCGTCAACATTCGGGAGTCTGATGTATGAGTTGTTATGCTCGAGACCAGACATTGCAGTTGCTATTGGAGCATTTTCACTTGGAGTTATCAGTCATTTGATGATTGACACAGGCATAGAGCGAGTGGGAGCTTTACAGGAACTTCATCAGTTCTTGCATCAGTCAGATGCGAGCTCGACTCTTATCGATATGAGTCTAGAGTAGTTTGAGGTGCATGGATACACCTTGTTCAAGGCAGTTGGTGTAGGCTAATCTATATGGGTTGAGATCCGGACTCTTCCTGTACATTATTGTATAGTTCCTAGTGGGAAAAGCCTAGTCAAGACGGCCTCACCAATGAGTTTCTCAAGACCTTCCAACATGTGGTGACTACTACTCTATATCTAGTGTGGCAAGAGGCGGTTTTGTTTGGTGTGTTACCTAAATGTCTCAGTAATGTCATTATTAAGCTTATTCACAAAAAAGGAAACAAAAATAGGATTGAGAATCGGCACCCAATTACAATGTTACAATTAGGTTACAAGATCCTTGCTAAAGTCATTATTAATAGAATTGCCTGCCACTTATAAACTTGGTTGAGCGAAGATAAACTCATCGTGCAACGACTATATACTGTAAGTATATCAAACATTTAATTTTAAATATATTTGACGGATACATAAATTATATATTTTTTTGTTTCTTATTATAATGAGATTCTGATGAATCAGAGGGCACTCCACCACCTCCTACCCATGCAATGACTTCACATGTGTCCTCTGATAGGAATTATGATGAATTTTACTATCAAGAGCATATCCAAGGTAAGAGCATGAACTTGAATTGAATGGACACTTTTTGTCTATCCATCCTTCAAAACTATTCATGCATCTTTCAAAATATTCCCGATAAATTTAATCCTCCCATTTTACAGATGACTTAATACCTTCATAGCTAACTGATACTTAATATTTGTAAACAGCTTAGCAAGATAGGTTATAGATTGACTATAAAATGGGAAACTACCAGACGATTCAATGGTTTAGATATGAAAATCTGCAAACCACAATATACAAAAAAGCAATTAAAAACGAAATCAAATATACACAGCTCCACATTCATACATATATACATATACATACATACATACATACACATTCATACATATATACACATACATACATACATACATACATACATACATACATACATACATACATACATACATACACATGTATACACACAGACATATACATATATGCATACACATATGCATACATATATATACATACATATACACCTATAAAACACATATACATACATATATACATATACACATACACATATGTATACACATGCACATGCATATACACATCCACATACACATACACATAAGCATACACATATATAAAATTATATGAATATATATTAGACATATGTTTCAAAGCCCCGAATTATCAAAGCTTTTGACATGGGGACATGATCATAAAAGTACTGATAGAATAATCAGAATTTCTCATGATAGTGTTGCTTTTTAGCATATTGATTCTACATGGC
The DNA here is from genome assembly GCA_020310875.1 of Ceratopteris richardii. NCBI lineage: Eukaryota > Viridiplantae > Streptophyta > Polypodiopsida > Polypodiales > Pteridaceae > Ceratopteris > Ceratopteris richardii. Next base: position 107,318,617 of record CM035444.1, read on the forward strand.
CTGAATTTGCACAAAATTCACAGAATCTAAAGTTAGGAGTTGCATTAGATGGGGTTAATCCATTCTCCATGAAATCAAGTAAATGGTCAACATGATCAATGGTAGTCATAAACTACAATCTTCCACCATATCTTAGCATTAAAAAAGAACATTTAATGCTTTCACTTTTAATCCCAGGCAAAAGACAAGTTAAAGATATGAATATATATCTTGCTCCTCTCATTGACGATCTCCAAGAGTTATGGAGAGGTATTAATGTCATTGATGTATCGAAAAGCATCAATGAAAGACATATTACGGTTCGTGGTATTGTGGCTTGGACTATTCACGATTTTTCAGGATATGGTGTTTGTTCAGGTATTGATGTGATTTATGCATATAAATAAATGTGATTTAATCTAATTATATTTTTATCGTTTTCATGATGCAGGGATATCTACTAAGGGTTATAAAGCTTTTCCATATTGTGGTGATTGGTTGAGATCAATCTATAGTAAGAATCTCAACAAGAATATTTATCTTCGATATCGACAATTCTTGCCTGATGATCATCCATTAAGATCTAAAAGAGAAGCGATACATTTTAATGGAAAGCTTGAAATAGGTCAATGTCCAAAATCTATGACGCCTATGGATTGGTATGAAAAATGGACAGATGGACCTCTGATAGATCCAGAATAAAAAATCTTCAGTGATGATGAAGATAATGAGTATGTGAAGAGAGGTAAAGGAAAATTGGCACTCGAAGAGAACATATCAATATGGTATTCTTTGGAGTACTGGAAAGAGTTAAAAGTATTTCATCTTCTTGATTTTATGCATATATTTAAGAATATTGGTTATTCACTATGGCAGCATCTTCTTGGACTAAAAGATACCATAGCATCAAGGAATGATTTGAAAGATCGAAATTCAAAACCAAAGTTATGGCCAGTTTTTTATAGACATCGACAGGAAACGACTTATGCACCTAGTCCTTGGGTACTTACAACAAAAGAGATACAGACTATCAACAATAGGATTCAATTGATTAGGACTCCTATAGGATATGGAGCATCTTTTCAAAACATGTTTACTATGGATGATAAGAGCTTATCTGGGTTAAAGAACCATGATTGGCATAACTTTTTGAAACATATTTTACCTTTGGTTATCGATGGATGTACAACGAAAGGAGTACGAGATGTGATCTATTATCTTGGATCACTTATAAGGTAATTATGATACTTTTATATTTAATATGTATGAATATTGGATATCTTTTATTTTTAAATTAACTTCATTATATATTTTTTTTATGATATGTATAGGTGGATTACATCAAAAGAGATTGACAAAAACTCGATCCCACAAAAAAAACGTGAATGCGAAGAGCTACTATGTTTGATGGAGAAAGAGCTTCCTACTTCATTTTTTGATATTCAAGTTCATTTATTAGTCCATCTTGTAGATAAAATAGAGATTGCAGGTGTTTTCACACTCGATGGATGTTTTGGGTTGAGCGATTACGGGAATATTAAAAGATTATGTGCGACAAAGAGCGAAACGAGAAGGATCCATGGCAAAGGGTTGGATGCTTGAAGAGTGCATGTATTACGTTAGTGAGTACCTTGAAAGAGTTCATGGAGAAGCTCCACGTGCATGACCAACGAGTCTTCTTCAAAAATAACAAATGAGGTATGATCGAGTAAGGGAGTTCCATTTTTATTTACATTTCAAGTAAAAAATGATGTTTCTACTTTTGTAGCATATAATAGTGAATGCATGCAAGCATTCCTTAGGTAGTACGAACAGGAACTTCAAAAGCTCTGAAGTAAAAGGCAAAGAAACAAAAGATATAGACGTAATCTCGATAATAATGAGATTACAAATATATCTTCTTTCACGGATTGGCTATATAGTCGTTTGCAACGTGCCAACGCAAGTATTGAAGAAATCTCAGATGAGAAGAGAGAGTTCATGATAGGTTGTGAACGAAAGGTAATTTTATTTTAATAATATTATGTTTTCTTCATATATGTATATTAGTTTCTATTTACTAATTTAATTTCTTTTGCAGGCTCAAATGTTCACTAATATGTGGGCTTTTGGACAGCATATTTGAATCAAAGCCATTAATTCTTTACGTAAAACAGAGGATTCTAGTATTGTTGCTTCTTTCAAGCAGCTATCATGTGTTAGCTCAAAAGACACGAACCTTATAGATGGCGAACTTGGTTACGTAGGAGCTATTGTTGGTATCTACAAAATTTCATTCCATACATTCAAACAGGTAGAAAAAAGTTTATTTTTTATGATAGAGTTAGTTATTTTTTTATGCACCTAATAATGGGTTTCTATTTTTATATATTTTGATAGGCCATTTTGAAGGTTGATTGGTTTCAATCCGAGTATAAAGGTAGTAATTCCACATTAAGAAAGGAATTATATGGGTTTTGGGCAATTGATTCTTCCAAGGTAATGTGATCTACTAAAGAACCATATATTCTCCAACGCAACACTTCAATAATTCCCAAGTGATCACTATCTATTTGCATGACATGAATTTTCAAGTTGTTAGGCTTTAGAACCCTTATTATGACCATCACTAGCTTGCTCATTGTCAAATATTGTGATGACCACTACTAGGACCAAGATGACATGGTCTATCTTCCTTCACTTGACATATCATATGAATGGAGAAGGTGAAATAGTTAGATCCCTTTGTTATAGTGACTTTGAAGATGAATTCAAAGAAAATCCACCCATGGCTAGGGTCAAAATCACACTAACCAAAATCATTAGACTCAGATCACTCCCATTTGACACTTCTTAGAAGGATATGTACATGGAAAAATGCACAAAGCAAAAGTTTTAGATGAATAATGTGAGGTCCCCACCTACATGAGCACATGGACAAAGGCTAAAAACATCTACTAGAAAATACACAAACAAAAGAGAATGGATCCAAAACCAAATCCCCAACCTTTGATTGACGATGCCCAAGGAAGCTCAAGTATTCCATTATGAGAAAAGCTATGGAAACTAGTTTAGAATCCAAACCCTTGAGGTTCAATTCCACTTGTAAACTTTATTGAAAAACCTTCAATCAACTTAGTTGATGAAGGAATATCAAGATTCCAACATGCTTTACCACAAGTTCAATTAAGACCACTTGACCCATCAATCAAACAGTTTGCACCTACAATCAATTTTGTTAAATGCTAGCAAGACCTTGGAAGATGCCTTTGACCCTCTCAAGTGGCGAAGTGCATGAAAATCTGTTATGACAAATCTATTGCTCCATATGATCATGTAGCTTCGTCAAAATAAGTCTTGAGAGCTGAGAAAATCACAATCTTTTCCACTCAATACTAGGCTTTTGGCTTGACTCTAGTTGGAATTTTCCATGCACTATGTGAAGCATGAATCCTCTTCACACATTTCTAGCTTCAAGCAAGCGTGTCATAAATCTATCAAAGTTGCATCTAGAAGATATAAATAGTATATTAATCATTGTTTTGTTCTTGACAAGCCCTTGAAAATGAAATTGATTTCATTATTTTTAAATGGTCTCATAAATGGATAGTTGATATCCCTCCCTCATTTGCATTTGTGTATTAGCTACACAGAATGACTGAATCAAAGAGCATGTAGACTTGGAAGAAAAATTAGCTATTGACCTTAAGATTCCACCATCTCATGTGAGAAGTGAAGTTTCAAATTCCACTGGTGCTTCTCAATCTTCAGTTGAAGATATAACTAACATCGTAGTAAAGAAGTTGTGAATGGAACAGAAAAGGGAGCAAAGAAATGCACCATATGTGCGGAGAGCCTAGCCACTTAGGAGATGTCAGAACTATAATGGTGATCATTCCACTAACATATGCAATAGAATGCCCAAATACCAATCAATGGAAAGAAGATTGATGAAGCTCTACGATACATAGCAAAAGATGAATAATCATTCCACAAAATAACATTGCTATAATAGACAATCATAGAGACCCCAAGATCAACGTAGACCCATATACCCTTCTAGAGACACATATATGGACCAACAAAGAGAGCAAATGCCATCCAAGAAACCCTATTACAATACATCAGAATATGATCGAGCAAATCAAGAACCACAAAGACCCATCCTAGACTATCAATTACCACACACCATCAATCACCACCTCCACATAACATAGTCCTAGTCAAATATACACAACAAAACCTTAAACGAGCCACCATGCTAGTGGAACCTTTAATGGTAGAGACTCATATAGGATATCCAAAATATTGCCTTGAGGATAGAATGTATTATAAAAAAGATAGCTACAATAAAGGAAGATGGTACCAAGCAAAAGCTTATTACCTTGAAAACCCTAATAAGAACCCTAGTTGGATAGATAGAGCAAGTGTACGAATATATTATGTTAAGAAAAGGTGCAATGTTGCAACATCAATGTAGAAATGCCCCTAGTCCTAGATGTCATTGCTACCAATGTGACAGAGACAATTTCTTGAGGGATTGTCCCAAGCCATCTAAAACTTTCACTTGGAAAACTAAAAGTGCAATATCAATCTATCCAAGAGTGCTTTGGCAATGGAAGGTTGCTTCTCAGGAAGGAGTCAACCAAATGCGACAAATGCCTTGATCAAGTCACCCACAACATATCTATTCAACTCATGTTCAGAGTTGATGGGGTTCATCTAGCTACGATGATATTTCAATGATGTTTCGATTGAAATATCGATTGAGTGGAAAGCGTCTCTATCCCTTTTTTAAAAAAACAAAGTATTACGGTTGATTTTGATGGTGCAGTGCATTTTGATGGGAGTTTATTTCAATATCTAGTTCAAGAGTGCAGTCTCATATATTCACCTATGGTTGGCATGAAGGAAAGGCCACTACCAGTCTTTGGTGGAAGATTGTTGGAGGTTCTCTCTTATTTGCACACATTGGTAAAGCAAAAAGCTCACATATGGCCACTCAATTGTGATGGTGGCTGGACATTGATTTATGCATGAGTTATGCTTGAGTGCAATCTCATATGTTCACATGGAGTTGGCATGAGGGAAAGGCCACATCCGGTCTTTGATGGAAGATTGTTGGAGATTCTCTTTGATTCACACACATTTGTCAAACAAAAACCTCGTATATGGCCCATCAGCTCCTAACAGTGGTTAGACATTGATCTTGCCATGAACTATGCATGTAATCAAGCCTGTTTATCAACTACGAGAGATAGTATCTTGCAATCCACCATATACTTTTCTTTTTTTTTGAGAGTACAATGAATTGGGAAAGACACACACACCCGACCTCGTAAGATAGAGGCACCCATCTTGGAGAACTATGAGGCATCCAACCCCAGGTGGGACTTGAACCCTGGCCATCCACCTAGGACTACAAGGCACATTCGCTAAACCACACCGGCTAGATACCATATACAATTGTTGTGACACTCATTGTATTCTTTATTGAAGCAATAATAAGCGGTTATTGATAGTGAGCCAATGAGAGAGGATGATATTGAAGCTCCTACTTTACTTTTTTTATCAAGCTTTTTTTATTCTATGTTTACGTGTCTTCATCTCCTTCGCTCATTAATAAGAGGTTATTGATAGTGAGCCAATGAGAGAGGATGATATTGAAGCTCCTACTTTACTTCTTTTATCAAGCTTTTTTATTCTATGTTTACATGTCTTCATCTCCTTCCTTCGCTCATCTTGTTGCTGCCTATGTGCAGTTTACTCTCAGTTGCGTGGGCTTGTATTTGCAATGGTATTCTTTATGTGGTTCCTATGGCTTGGCTTCCGACTTACTTCGTAAGTTGCTTGAGTGCACAAGTAACTCTGTTGTAGTGGATTTCGTATCAATTATTGGTCATGGCCAACACAAATAAGGTGTCAAGAGGCTGTAGTCAAGTAAAAAGGCCCCCAATATGTTATAACTAAAGGAATCAACTTATTAAGGTTTGGGAATTGAAGAAGAATGATGGATGGTGGTCTTACATAGACTAATAATACCAAAATGAGTCATCCAGCTTAAGAAACAAATATATCACATAAAAATAAATAAATAAATAAAGGATGTTAATTCAAGGTTGTAAACACAATGAGAGTCGTGACTCAAGAAGTAGCATTGATTTGCAAAGAAGGATGATGAAACTACCTTTTGCAAGGAATGGGACATTGCAGCTAAATAAAAAACTTTAGAAGTCTTGCACTATGATAAACAATTTGAAAATTGCCAAGATAAATATATCATGTTCTGTTATGATGTTCAGAAAGATGAAAAATTCGTGCAGATTTTATGAAATCATTGATCATGAATGTGATGCAACATGCTAGCAAATAGTAAGCCCAAAACGGAGAATGAGATGATTAATGAAATTCCAGTATTTTGGTGGATTGTATGGATGTCCCACCACCACAGATTAGATCCAGCATTCTTCCCATGTCACAGGTGACAATCATAGAAAGTGATTACGGATGTCAAGATAAGGAAAAGAAAACTAAGACTTAGTAAACTATAAAGAACTCAGCCTTATCGAACTCTCACAATAATATAGATTAAGAACGTCTACAAAGGCGGCAGAATGGTTTGCATGAGTGGACAATATGACTGATAAGGTGTAAGTAAAGGTGTGTGCTGCACATGGGCAAGAGCAGGAGCAAGGCACTGATCGTTGAATGATGGTTTTGAAAGCACTGATCAGTATGGATTTGTGCACTTTCATGTTCCTTGTAGTGGTAATTTCTGTGACGGTGAGCTCCCAAAAACAAGACTTTTACTGGAATAAGTTCAAATGCTAGCGTAAGTCAGATTCACAAGTGGACAACGTTGCTGGCTCTTTTTTTCCCTTCACAAAAACAAGCTTTCATTCTAGATCTTGTGGGTATTTATCAGCATTCATCATGGCTATGATTACAAATGCATAGAGGACAGCTAATTAGTGAATTTTTGCATGCCAAGAGCAGGTCTCAAGGCCTGCAATGCCAACATGCATTCAACAAGAGGCACTACAGTTGATTTGAGAAGCAACAGCTTTTTGGTGCTTATGGCCAAGATAAGTTCATCACTACATAGAGATAGTTTGCTGGTTGAAAGTGTTGCAATGCAATAACATAAGTCGTATTTCAATGTCTACAAACTTGTAAATGAAGCATTGACTCCAGGAAATTTCAATACGGTGCCACCCGGAACTAAAACTTCTAGGTAGGACTAACAGTGAATTTGAGCGGAATTTATGTGAAATTATCATGACAGCAGAGAAGGATATCTGACTATCATATCCGAGAAGTTTGAAGTGCCTAAGGTAGGGTCCCGTTTAGGAAAGCCATGGCAACTATGAGAAAGAGCCCCCGAGGAAAGAACACTTCGACTGACATTACACTCCCACTAACAGGGAAATTGCGGGGAATTTACATGAAATCGTCATGGCAGTAGAGAACGATATCTGACTCTTATATCCAAGAAGTTTAAAGTGCTGAAGGTAAGGTCCTGTTTAGGTTAGCCATGGTAACTTTGAGAAAGAGCCCCAGAGGAAAGAACACTTCGACTGACATCACACTCCCAGACCTAGCTCTCGAATTGTTCGTTAAAGCAATATTTTTCTTAACGTCGAGCAAGTGTTGTGTAGTGGTTTCCACCCTAACTTGTGGGCATATGGCCTGCATTCAAGACACACTCAAGAATCGATGTTCTAGCTCTCAGCATGTCTACTATAAGATGGGATGCCCCGCCCCTTCCCGACAGAACTGGCTGTGTGCACTCCTATTTCCTGTTGTTATATGTAAATAAATAAACGTTTATTTATTTATCTATTTATTATTTAATTAATTATTTATTTTAAGAACTTCCTCATTAAGGCTGGATTGATCTTCTAGTTTTCATTAGTGGAGTTTGGGTTTCTTTTTCCTTGATAGTGGTCTTTTTTTTTTTCAGGTCCAGAATTTGGAGTCAAGTTCTACACTACATGTATAATGTTCCCATACTGACAGAGCAATATCTCGAAGTAAAAACTCATAGTGACACTTCAATATGGAAACCGTGTGCAGGCTGAGAATTACAGAAAACAGGGCAATTCCTGCGACCCAGATACAATGGATAAAATAAGCAGTTTGGTGCTGATGTGTGAACTTGAAAATCCTTTTCATGGGACCAAACCCTGCATTTCAGTGAAGAGACATAGTAACCTGATCTATGTCAGCCATTGACCAGTTCTTCGTATCAGCTAAAGAAATATAAGGGAGTGTCTTGGCATCCATTGACACCTGTACCAGACATCCATCGACTAGTTCATAGTGTATTCAAGCTCACAAACCTTTATATCTTGAAAAACCAGCAGCCTTATTTGAGAAGCTCCATAATGATTCAGAGAGTTAAAAATCTTCTTAAAGGATATTAAGTGGACATCCTGACTCTTACACCATATACATTCTATGTTGCAAAAAAAGAAGCCAACCAATATGTTTTCCCTATCAAATTCTTTGCCTATGAATAATCCAGCTCTGGCCCTAAAGCCCCTGAAATTTGTTAAATAATGCTCCACCTAGAATCAGAACCAGCTTCAATGACATGTAGAAGCATTGTTAAGGATAGAACAGCATTCATGGATACAAACTAACACTTAGATGTAGACTTGAAAACAGTAGACTCATCTAATTCCTAAAATAAGCAACGTCTAGCACAAGTCATGGTGGCATATCACATTTGTTATTAAAACCAAAGTTTCACGTTTGAACTTATCAGTACACCCATGAGTGGGTCAAACTCAATTTCAACTAACTTGACCATCCTTTCTACTTGGAAATTACAGTCCACACTTAAAACTGCCCTGTTCATTTTTTTCAAAAGAAAAAGAAAATTCCATTGATACATTTATCCAGAGCTAATAAATCAATTGAGTGCACTCTCTTAAGTCTCATTGTCTTGTTTGGACTCCTCAGCTTTAACTCAGGGTTGATATGGATACAAAAAAACCACAGATTCAAAAAAGCTGATGAAATCAACAAGCCATTGGAGAACTCTAAAGGAAAAAAACCAGCCCACTTGGCAGCCAAGTTTTGAACTAGACAGAGGTGAATTGGCATACTGAACAGAGATTTTGACCTCAATACTGCAAAAGTAACTGCAAAGCATGGCTATAAATCATCTGCAAGTATTATGTTGGACTTGACAGACGATGGAGGCGGAATCAAAGGTGCTGCTGCACTTAGTGATAAAACTACAAATATTGATGAGCCAGAAGCTACACTGAGATGCAATTCTCTGTGTGGCTCAGACCCTTTGGAGAATCGTCAGAATATCTTGGCCCAGAATCTTCTATTCCATGGACATAGATATATAATATTGACAAGTGAAACATCCCTAGAAAAAGCTTAGCATAAAACTTCTTTGTACAATCCATCATTCAAAAACCAGCAGCAACATAAAAGCATGTAAAGATAATGAACACAACGGACATTTTCAAATTAGAAAAACATGTTTCGCTCACTGGATTGCCCAATGTCCATGCTAAAACTGTTTCCGCTTGTTTCCATTTGCCAACCAGCTTCCCGACAAACTGACAAAACTTCACTGCCGTAAATATAAAATCAACAAGAGGCTTCAGAATGCAAGCATCAGAAACAGCCCATACACTCTTAAACTAGCAATCTCTGTACATAAACGCATAATCTCTAACAATCCAAGCTTTCAATTGGCAGCTTGAACAGCAGGCTTTAATACCCTTGTCCCCATGCAGCTTCCAAATAAATCTTTGTGTGTTTGTGGCTCAGGGGTAATATTTTTTGATTTCATAATATCCATTATATTAAATGCATCTTGCAACCTGTTTGCTTGACAGTAAGCTCTCACAACATGTGTGTATAAACTTGGGAGGGGTTTACAACCTTTACATTCAATTTCCTCTATTAGTTTTATCGCCTCATCCACCTTTCCAGAGAGGCAAAGTCTCTGAATTAATGGTGTGAATGGTAAAGCAAATGGAGTGATCCCCAACTGTACCATTTCATCTAGTAGTTTACGTGGAACATCAAAATCACCTGCTTTCGCAAAACTTTGTATCATCTTGCTATAGCTAACTACATCCATAGCTTCACTTTCATTCTTCTTCATATCCTTCGTTAATTTCTTAGCCTCATCCAGTCTTCCATCCATGCACAATTTCTCAACTAGCATATTGAAAGATGTCAAGGTCAGAGTTAAGTCCTCGTTACAAAACTCATTCATGAAGTCACAAATGTTATTTAAGAGGCCAGCTTTGGCAGAACCTTGCACCCAGAGATTGTATATCTTATTATCTGGCATATAACCCCATCCTAACATCATCCTCAAACATTTTTGACCCTCTTCCCACGAAGAAGCCCAACACAAAGCATCAAAAACTATGGCACTTGTGCTTCTGCCAGGTATGACAGTACCACCCTCGTATTCAACTAGATGCAACATGAGTGCAAAGGCATCCTTAGACTTCTCTTGCACAGATAATCCATAAATGATGCGATCCAGTATCAAGATATCTTCCTTTTCTAGCTGCACATTACTGCTGGAAGGCAGAGACTGAAGAACTGGTTCAGATGGTACTTCTTCAGGTGCGGTCTCTGCTTCCACAACAGCTTGTGCAATATCATTTGGAGAAACTCCATCCTCTCCTGCTACCATTGCTGCTTCTTCAAAAATATCTGCATTGTCAGGAGGCTTTTTACTTGCCATCCTTATCGTATTCAACAATGAATGCAGCAAAGTTTGTGCATCCTGACTTAAACATTGTCTGGCATGCTTATTCATGAATCTGTGGAGACCGTCTGCATCAGGGATCATCTGCTTCTTCTTTAGTTCCAAATATAACTCACGCTGCTCTTTCAATAAACCCCTCACAGAATAAACATTCAGGACATTGGCACATGTGAAATAGTCAAATGTGAAACCAGCATCATTCATCTTGAAAATGAAAGATCGAACATCCTTCAGGTCTTCAGAGCGTAGCAATTCCCTCACTATGTTGATATAGCTGACAGTCCGAGAAGGCAATTCACTAGGACTCACCAATTTGTTCACATGCATTTGCTCGAAAAATGCTGCAGCTGTTGCACCCTGCTTATCGTTTAGCAAGCCAGAAATGAGCGACTGAAAAGTATCAAGCGTTGGAGGGCATCCATGTTCCTTCATCTGGTCAAATATCTGCATAGCAATGTCAAGCCGTTTCTCTGAAACACAAGTGTGAAGCGCACAGCTGTAATGAACAAAATCTGGTTTGAACCCATAACTGGCCTCACAATTGCTCAAAAGTTGAAGCACTTCGTCAACCAGGCCGCCCCATCCAAAGCCTCGAAGAAGGGTGGTAAGCTTACGAGGGGTCATTTGGAAAGAAGAGCTGCGAAGCTCACTGAGGATCGACATAAATACCGGGAATCGCTCGCGCTCATGCTTCCAAAAGCGAGACAAAGCATCTACCAGAACTTTCTCGGGCACAAAGGACGGATTCTCTCGCATGAAACGGAGGAAGATACGTAAAGCATCCTTGGCGCTGCGAAGATGAGCAAGCACGAGGGAGAGATTGGTGGCCGTCAGAGGAAACTGGGCCTTTTTAAGCGTTATTTCAATGGGTTCCGAAGGGCTGCGTCTCCATAGCATCTGAATGCAAGCACGCTCGAGCTCCGATAGAGATCTGTTATTTGCCCTACGCAGAGAACGCCTTTGAAAAGCTTCTTGAGAAATCCCTCCTACCGCACCATCCTCCTCCATCAATCTTCCTTCAGTCGGTCCGGCATCGCCCCCCTGACGAGAAGCATCGCCATACGATTCAGTCATAGACGAAGTAGAAGAAGGGAAGGAACACCAGCTTCTGGTTCGCAGCCCTTTCCTTTGCTCATCGCATACCCATGACTCTCTCCTTGGCCATCCGAGCGCATCGCCACTCTCAAGACGAAGTCGGGACCTGCCGAGCAGCCGAGCCCGTCTCAACATTGTGCCCCTTACCTAGCAAATATGTCAACACACATAGTTTTCCTTCATCAGGAACAGACTTCACCTTATATTTAACAGATCGAGTAGAAGAATCATAGATGCTCTGACAATCTTTAGTCATAAAAGAATTACTAACTCTATCAAGGTTTGGCCTGCTCCCTTCGGTGGGAGGCGGGGGTTCAAACCCTGTTTTGGACCCTCCTTGCCATCAAGTGGGTAAGGGCCTGAAGCATCAAGTGGGTGATCACCCTTCGGGCCCTTGGATCGTTGTCTAGGGCCTAATGCCAAGTTTGAATCGGTTGCATTGTTGTCAACGGCCTAGTGTTGGGTAATTTCGATGTAAAAATCAATTGATTGTAGGGTTGTCCCTTTCTAAGCTTTGTTCTAGTGGGCTTTTAGGGTTTGTAACCTTGACCATGCAGGGAGTCTAACCCTTGCTTTGTGAGATATGGGAGGTCTCATGAGTACTAAGTCCAGTTTCATTTATATTTTCAATAAATTCGAGCTAATTTCATGGAAAATAAGTCTCAAGGTCAAACTTCCTTCTTAAAAAAAAAAAGAGAGGATGATCATTGTGATTGTTGGTTAGACCACTTCACTAGTGATACATGAATGTTGTAAAAGCTCAATTTCCACTTGGCTTTCGAGTTGGAAAACTATGCTTTTTTGAGGATCTAGTGGATGTGGATCAAACACGTTTCTTTTTATTATCTCTCTATGTTTTTCTTTTCTCTCTCTTAGGTTGAAGCATGTCACATAATCATAGCAGGAGATGGTTGAATCACATCTTAAGAGAGAGGATTATGAAGTAATCCTCCACCATGGCTTTTGGGGCAAGTGGTTAGCCCATCGTACTCCTAGTTGGGAGGTTGTGAGTTCAATTCTCAACATTGGTATCGGAGCCTAAGAAGTAGGCTTGGGCAAGGTAGATGGAAGGCGTGACACAACACATCGCAGGATACATCCTGTCGTAGGGTACATCCTGTCATAGGGTACATCCTATCACATGGTACATCCCATGAGACTCATATGTGGGCACTTGGGAAGCCCTTGATTGTGATTGAGTCTGAAGCTGGCCATGAAAGAAGGCGCATGGGCATTTGGGCAGTAGAGGGTGATTGGATAGGTTTGAAATGGGTCCACATGTTGGAATTTGAGGCTAGTAGAGGTGCTCAAACGTGGGAAATGTTACCGTTAGTGTCCATGTGAAAGGCCAAATGGCCACCGGACACTTCGTTGTATATGTTCTTTAATAAAACATATAGTGGCCTGGTCAGTCACGGACTGTAAGTTCGACCGCATTTGGAAGACCTAAGAAGTTTGTCTTCGTGCTTCCTGTGTACTGTGTGTACTGTGTATTCTATAGCCTCTGTATGGAGTACTGTGTGCAGGCCCAAGAGCTCGGTTTTCTACTCCGAGCATATCGTCGCGGAGCTCTCGAGAAGGGGAGCGCACTGTGGTGCATCGCCGTTGAACCACTTCACTGGTATCAGAGCAGTTCGAGGCAAAAGCTTTGTTCCTTTTGTGCGAGCGAAGCGAGCACCCCCCCCCCCCCAGGCTTTCTCCAAGGCTTACTAAGGCGGCGACCAAGGCATAGACCTTGGCATACCTTGTCATCCGAGTCACCGAAGTCACCGAAGTCACCGTTGGCACCGTTGGCTGCGCGCGAGGGAGGACCTCAACGATCAAGGAATATAGAGGTTCCCGGTACTTCCCGGGAGGTCACCCATCCCAGTACTGCTCCCCCCAGAGCTCGCTTAACCGTGGCAATCTCTTGCCACTAAGCTACACTCTTGTGGTGTTTGAAGAAGGGGAAAGACTAAGGTTGACATTACCTTGAACAAGTTTTGGTCCCTCAAAGCTTCATTTTTTGCTTTGAAAGCCTATTTCTGAAGCAATTTTGGGGTGGTTTTTGGAGCCATTTCGGAGTACTTTTACACATAGTTCTCTTCGCACAGGTCCAAGAACATCAAGAAGAGTGTTCCTTGTACTTCTCAGACAATAAATATCAACCTTTGGGGCTGTATTTTCAGCCACACTCGTAAAACTACAGGTTTCTCGAGGGGTTTTCAGTTTTGGTGGGAGCAGTCGCTGCAAATTTATGCAGCTTTTTAAAGCCTAAAACATCAGAGTTGACAGACACTTGCAGGTGTTATTGGCTAGTTTTTGGGCTGTGTATTCAGCCTTTTAGTGTCATTTTGCTGCATATATTGAGCACATACACACCATGTACGCTTCTGTGGATACCGCTTATGTATGTCCATGTGGTCATTGATATAGCGGTTACGTTCTTTGCATAAAGCCTTTTACGTTTGATAAAGAGGGTCGTGGTGAGGTTTCCTTAACTGGGAGACACCCAGATGTCGGGGTCTCTTCGGTGATGCAGGAGAAAGACTTACCTAGCCTCGCCATAGGAGATGTATGATAGTTGTTCATAGGTGCTCGATAAACCTAGTTGTCTTCTATTGGGTAACTGATTATATGCAGTGGAGTCAGTGATTCACTATGCAGGTAGACATGTCAGTACTTGCAGTTTTATGATACTTTGACACTGGTCATATGCTAATTTTGCAGAGGATACTCTGGCAAAATTTTTCCAGATTTCTGGTTTAGTCAACTATATAGTGGTCGATTTACTCCTTGATACACTTATTTGTTGGTGTTTGGACTCTTCTAGCTCATTATCATTCTATTCAGTTCTCTACGATCATGGCATCAGAGGTCTCAGGCACATCCGGTGGATCAGGGTCTAATGCTAGTGTTCCAAGGAGGAGCTATAACTTGCAGGGCAAAGACCATTTTGAGATCCGAAAATTTGATGGCACAAACTTTGCTCTATGGAAGAATCATATTAAAGATGTGCTGATTCAAAGGAGGCAATGGAAGCCAGTAAATGGGATTTCAAAGAAGCCTGCTGACATGGATGAAGATGATTGGGATGAGTTAGATGAAATGGCCAGGTCTACCATTCGCTTGCACTTGGCAGATAATGTTTACTTTACAGTATTAGACTGTGAAAGTGCAGAGGAGCTTTGGAAGAAGTTATGCAATACATATGAAAAAGAGACGGCATCAAATAAAGTGTATCTGATGAGAAAATTATATGACCTTCGTATGAAGGACACAGATAGTGTTGCTGCTCATCTAAATGAGTTTGATGCTATATTCTCCCAGTTACAGGCTCAGAAAATGGATATGGATAATGAAATGAAAGCAGTATTGTTGTTATGCACCCTGCCATCATCATGGGATACGTTTTGCACGGCTATTAGCAACAGTGCACCTGGTGGTAAACTCGTCTATGATGACATATGTGGAGCACTCTTGAGTGAGGAGATTCGTAGAAAATCTATGGTTGGCACTCAGAGTGGAGATGCATATAATGTTCGTGATTCTTACCAAGGAAAGAATCAACAACGTGGCAGGAGCAAGAACAAGGAAAAGAATGGTCAATGGAATAAGAGTAGAAGTAAATCAAGGAAGAGGGATATCGAATGCCATTATTGTCATAAGAAAGGACACATGAAGAAAGACTGTTATGCATTAAAGAATGCTAAAGGTAAAGGACAGAATGTTGATGGGCATGTTAAACAGTTACCTGCACCATCTACTTCGACTGTGAAGATTGAAGAAATTAATGTTATTTCTGATGATGCTGATGTGTTGACACTTGATAGTACTGTGCCATCTGAGGCACTTATGGCCGATTCTCTTTCCCACACCTGGCTGCTAGATTCTGGTGCTTCTTTCCATGTGACACCACATAGAGAATGGTTCTCTAATTATGCAGCAAAGTCTCTTGGTACCGTGAGACTTGGTGACTCTTACCAGTGTGATGTTGTGGGGATTGGAGATGTGGTTGTGCAGTTCATTGATGGTTCAAAATTTACTATGCATAATGTACGCCATGTACCTCAGTTATCACGCAGTTTGATGTCAGTTGGTCAACTTGATGACCTTGGTTACAAGGTGGTCTTCTATGCTCAGTCCTTTTGTATATCAAAGGGCAATATGGTTATTGCAAAAGGAAGAAAAGTTGGCTCACTTTATCCTTTATTTGTATCACAGAAAGAACACTTGTTAGCTGTTACTGAACAGCCTATGGCTTGTATTTGGCATGGTCGTTTGGGCCATATATTTCGTAGTGGAATGGAAAATCTTTCTCGTTCTGGCTACTTACCTGTGTTATCTTTATCTGATTTTTCATTTTGTGAGCATTGTCAATATGGAAAGCAAACCAGAAATGTGCATAGAACGCACATTGACTCTTCAATTCAGCCTTTAGATCTTGTTCATACAGATGTGTGTGGTCCTATGCCCACTAGGTCCTTAGGTGGTTCTCTTTACTTTGTCACTTTCATAGATGATGCTACTAGAAAAGTCTGGGTATATCCTATCAAATCAAAGGATGATGTATTCCCTACTTTCAGAAAATGGCTTGCTTCAGTTGAGACTGAAAAAGGAACTAAGCTTAAGGCTTTACGTTCAGATAATGGGGGTGAGTATACCTCACATGAATTCAGCCTTTTCTGTCAGTCTAGAGGGATTCGTAGAGAGTTTAGAGCTCCTTATACCCCAGTACAGAATGGTGTAGCTGAGAGGATGAATAGAACTATTCAAGATAGAGTAGTCTCTATGTTGCATCATGCAAACCTCTCACAAGGTTTTTGGGCAGAAGCAGTATTGACTGCAGTTCATGTGATTAACCTTTCACCTAGTACTGCAAAAGGTCTAAAAGTGGCACAAGAGTTATGGACAGGGAAACCACCATATTATGATCACCTTCGAGTTTTTGGGTGTGAAGCATATGTTCATATACCCAAGAATCTTAGACAAAAGTTGGACCATAAGTCAAAGAAATGCATTTTTCTTGGATATGGTCGAGAAGGACAATTTGGATATCGCTTATGGGATCCTGAAACACGGTCAGTGATCAAAAGTAGTGATGTCATTTTTAATGAGTCTAAGATGCATAAACAGACCATTAAGGAGGTTGAAGTGAGAAGAGTGGTGTTTGAGGATACTAGTCCTCCGGTTAGCATGCATAAAAATGCTGCACATAGGGATGTTCAAGAGAATGTCCATTCAGATCAGTCTGCACATGTTCCTGTTCAGCAACCATTGAGACGTTCTGCACGTGTCTCATATCCACCTGATAGATATGTTCCAGGTTTAGATTTTGTTATGCTAACAGATGCCGGTGAGCCTTCTTGCTACAAAGAGGTTATGCAGACAAAGGATCATGTCAAGTGGGAGCGTGCCATGAAGAGTGAGTTGGATTCTATTCACAAGAATGGTACTTGGGACTTAGTACCTTTGCCAAAGGGCAGAAAAGCTTTACCATGTAAATGGGTATATAAGCTGAAATTCACATCAGATAGTGCTTCTCCAAAATATAAAGCACGACTTGTTGCAAAGGGTTTTAAGCAACAACATGGTGTTGATTTTGAGGAAATCTTCTCTCCAGTGGTCAAGATGACTACTTTGCGCATGTTGCTTGGATTCGTTGCAATGGAGGACTTAGAGCTAGTCCAAATGGATGTGAAAACAACTTTCTTGCATGGAGATCTTACAGATGAGATCTATATGGAACAACCAGAGGGTTATGTAGTTCCTGGCAAGGAAAGTCTAGTTTGTAAGCTCAAGAAGAGCTTGTATGGACTTAAACAGTCTCCTAGACAATGGTACCAAAAGTTTGATGCTTTTATGAAGTCCCAAGGCTATTCTCGGAGCAACGAGGATCATTGTCTCTACACAAAGAGATGTTCTGATGGCAGCTTGATATGCTTGATACTTTACGTCGATGATATGTTGATTGCTGGGAAGTCCTCTTATGATTTGTCACTTCTCAAAAAGAAGTTGAGTCAGACATTTGATATGAAGGATTTGGGGGATGCCAAACATATTCTTGGATGCGCATTACTCGTGATAGGAGTAAAAGATGCATATACTTGTCTCAAAGTGAGTACATATCCAAAGTACTTCACCGATTCAATATGCAGGGTGGAAAGGCATTGAGTACACCTTTATCCACATATGTGAAATTGAGCAAGGATGACTGCCCCAAATCAGATGAGGAAAAGGAATTCATGACCAAAATTCCCTATCAGTCTGTTGTTGGTAGTCTCATGTATGCTATGGTAGCTACGAGACCAGACATTGCATTTGCAGTGGGAGTTGTGAGCAGATATATGTCTAATCCTGGCAAGAAACATTGGGAAGCAGTCAAAATGATTTTGAGATATTTGAGTGGCACTAAGGACAAGTGTCTATGCTTAGGTAGAGGGAAAGCATCCATTATTGGTTACACAGATTCTGACTATGCTTGTTGTGTAGACAATCGTAAGTCTACATCAGGGTACATTTTTCATTTTGTTGGAGGTGCTATCTCTTGGAGATCTCATCTTCAAGAATGTACAGCTGTTTCCACCACAGAAGCAGAGAATGTTGCAGCAAGTGAGGCATGTAAGGAAGCATTGTGGCTTTCTCGTCTTGCTTGTGATATGGGTTTACCTCAGCATGTACCTCACTTGCTCAGTGATAGTCAGAGTGCCATTGCTTTGGCTAAGAATCCGGTCTATCATGCAAAGACAAAGCACATTGAGGTGAGGTATCACTTCATTAGAGATTGCTTAGCCACTGAGAGCATTATTCTTGAGAAGGTTCACACTCGATATTTTTCTACAGATGCTTTGACTAAAGCTCTACCACATGATAGCTTTCGACACTGTTGTCACTTGATGGGGGTTACTTGATTCTTGATCTTACGCAGTCACTTGTATACTGTGTAACATGCCCATCAAGTGGGAGGTATAGTTTGTATACTTACACTCAGGTATTCTTTATCATTCTTTATTTTTCTCCCATAGTTACTCTAGCCATATTGGCCTTTAGTGGGAGATTGTTACCGTTAGTGTCCATGTGAAAGGCCAAATGGCCACCGGACGCTTCTTTGTATATGTTCTTTAATAAAACATATAGTGGCTTGGTCAGTCACGGACTGTAAGTTCGACCGCATTTGGAAGACCTAAGAAGTTTGTCTTCGTGCCTCCTGTGTACTGTGTATTCTATAGCCTCTGTGCGGAGTATTGTGTGCAGGCCCAAGAGCTCGGTTTTCTACTCCGAGCATATCGTCGCGGAGCTCTCGAGAAAGAGAGCGCACTGTGGTGCATCACCATTGAAACACTTCAGGAAAGGGGCCCAAGTTAGATAGAAGGATCCACAAGTGAGCACTGAGGACAATGCTCAATCTAAGGGGGAAGAAATGTCACATAATCCTAGTAAGAGATAGTTCCTATGATAGGATAAGAGAAGTCATTTGCACATGTAATAGTATTCCTTCAAGGGGTAGACTAGAATGAACTGAAGAAACTACATTGTGAGGTGATGTGTTTGATTGTACGACTATCAAAATGCCAAACATCAAAGTTTACTATAGACATAATGTACTCATGAGAAGATAGCTCATTGCTACAACGAGTAGTAAATGCCCATTCTTGACTTTGAACGTAGCAAACTTAGTTTTAGGTTTAGAGGCCTCTACGTCAATCATTCCAACCTCTTTTTTCTTTGTCTCTTTTGCAATCAGTTTAGGAAAAATCTTAATGACATGATCATTTGACTTACAATACTTACAAAACTATTTCTAATAGTCATCTTTATCTTACTTCTATGACTATGCGACATTAGCAAATTTTTGCTTACTAGCAAACGAGCTCCATTTACCTTTTCCCTTCTAACTAGCTAAGAAGCCTTGATCTACAAAACACATAATTGACATTTTTTCTCTATATTGGTCTTCTCGCAACAAAAAAGGACTAAATCCTCAAAGCCTAAGGCATTTGGATTTCCTTTCATCATCAAACGAAAAATAGAAGCAAAAATCTATTAAGAATTTAGAAGACCATTAAGAACGATTTGCACAAGGGAACTATCTAGAAAGAATTCATCAATGAAAATCAATTACTCTTTCAAATCCTTGATCTTTGTCAAAAAAATGTCCATTGAATCCCCTTAATTCATATGCTCACTCTCCAATTGTTTTCAAAGGTAAGAAACATGATTAGTATAGTTTGATAAGAGTATCACATGATTTTTTTGTTGTTTTTCATGAACAAATGTGAGGGATAATGGAATGTTTGAAAAAAATAATCAATGCATTTGCATTTCCACTATCCCAACAAAGTTGCTCTATAGTAGGTGCAATAGGAACTACAGTAGGACCTAGAAATCAAACCCCATCATCCTTGACACCACTTGCATCACATGCTATCACAACATTTGCACGTGTAGGAGGAGGTATTTCAACACCTTGTACAAAACTCTACAAGCCTTTTTCTACCAATACATGATACATCATGTGGGTAGTTAGATCCATCCAACTTATCCTCATAGCCAATAATAAAAACTCATCATCACTTTAAACCATGGCTGGTGACCATAACCAAATGCCAAAAAAAAAACTCTTTCTCAAAAATGTTGAACCGAAATACCTAATGAGCTTCAGTAGACCCATAAGAGACTTTGAGGCACTTCTATTGGTGAGCTGAAAACTATATATATATATATATATATATATATATATATATATATATATATATATATATATATATATATATATATATATATATATATATATATATATATATATATATATATATATATATATATATATGTGTGTGTGTGTGTGTGTGTGTGTGTGTGTGTGTGTGTGTGTGTGTGTGTATGTATATATACAACACAAAAGGATCAAATAACCTTCATAATCGATGCAATGGTGCGTTCAAAGAGCAAAACAAACCTTGTAGAAAGTTGCGGACACAAGTATGCTCCTCAGATTTCATGTAGAGGTTGGTTCAAGGTGTAAGAGTATCCAAATCAAGTGTTTTAAAGTGTTATGGATATTTGAATTTCTAATTGCATTCTAGATAATTTTATTATTTTCGCACATATAAAGTTTGACCTAGAGCCAAAACAATGACTCTAGGTCACTATGAAAACAACATGTGAAGGCATGTAACCTTCCAAAGATACATGGGGGTGTTGATTCATCCCCCAACAATGGTGTCAAAGCATTTCCAAGTATTTGGGAATCTTTAAGGAAGTCAAAGAAACCGTTTTAAGATATTAAAGCTCTTGGGAAGGGACTTGGGGCAATTGTGCAAGCTACATGAACATTGAGAAGTGAATTTTCAAGTTAAAGAGCAAGTGCCTCAATAAACATCAAGGGAAAAAGCTATAACAAGGTAATAATTCTGAATATTGGCTATTGCATCACACTCAAGGAAAGCTTAGGAAGCATAGAAGCTTAAGCAATGGCTGAGTATGCTACCCACATAGAGAAAGTGAAGAAAGGCAATTAACAACCTTGGAAATTTTGAGTTAGCAATTTCCTCACGGGCAAGGGACTAAGGGGATTAGTTAGTGGAGTTGAACCTAGGCCTCAATATGCAAATCCATTAACTCAAGCATAAGCAAGGGAAGTGAATGAGTGGATCAAACGAGATAGCAGAGTCATATTTACCCTATCCCAACATATTAGCAATAGCATGACGACCATATCCAAGACTTGGAACCATCCAAGAAGGTGTGGGAGGCTTTGGAGAGATTGTACTCTACCTCCATGAAGGCTCGAAAGATTCAACTCAAGAATGAGTTGAACAACTTAATGAAGGCTTCAAATAGAAGCATCAATTATTATATCCTCAAGGTAGAAGAGATTGCAGTTGCCTTAGGATCAATAGGTAGTTTTGACCATGATGATTTGGTAGCTTATACATTAAATGGGTTGACGGATGATGACAAATGGAATCCATTCACTACTTTAGTATATGTGAGGGAATCATTACCAAATTCTAAAAAATTAGTCTCACTCATGGTGACTGAGGAGATGAACCTCGATGGAGCTCATTCAAAGGGCAATGATACCCAAGTCTTTTATGTCGGTAAAGGCAAAGGAAAGAGAGCTGGACACAATGGACAAGGTAGATGTAGAGGAAGATCGAGCAATGATCAAGAAGCTTTAAGTCAAAGCTATGGAGCAAAGGGGATAGGAAGATGAGGTCAACCTCAAGGGCGGGACTACACAAAAGAATGCTACAATTGTGGAAAGAAGAACCACTTTGCAAGGGATTAGTACTCAAAGGGCACCCAAGGAGGCTACAAGAAGAATCAAGCTAACTTTTGCAAATACTTCACATACATTAGAGAATGATAATCTCTTTGCCATGATGCAAAGAAGTGGTATGAAAGAAGGCATAGACACCACATGGTACATTGATAGTGGATGATCAAATCACATGAGCTACAATAGGGAAATGTTCTGCAATTTGCATAAATCGAGCACATAAGGGTATGTAGAGACAAGGGATGACATCGAGCATAGGATCACATACATAGGTGATGTTCCTTTGGATGAAAATCAGAATAAAAAGTTTCATAAAGATGTGTTACACATGCCCACAATCACAAAGAATCTAGTATCAGTTCGATAGATGGTTAGAAGAGGACATGTAGTCAAGTTCAACAACAAAGGATGCTTTGTGGAAGATCCAAGGCAAGGCCACAAAATGATAGCTAAAGGCAATAAGTAAGGGTATTCACCATGGAGATAAGACCACCCTCATCACATATGGTATGTTTGACATTTGGAAGCAAGCGAATACCTCAAGTGGATTTGTGGCATTAGAGGAGCAGCCACATAAACCTTCAAAAGCTCAAAGATATGCAAAAGATAGGTGTAGTAAGTGTTCTTAGGAGTTTCCACTCTCAAAATATGCAACATTTGTGTGAAACATGTTGATTCAAGAAGCAAGCAATGCTTACATTCAAGAAAAGTACACATCCATTGTAGGATCATTGAACTATGAAACTCTTACTAGGCCATAAATCAATCATGTAGTGGGAGTCCTCTCACAATTTATGCAAACTCTCAAAGCATAATACTTAATGGCAGCCAAGAGAGTTCTTAGATACCTCAAGAGCACTATAAATGAACACTTATTTTATGCTTATGATGAAGATTTGCAAGTGTAAGCTTATTGTGATGCAAATTCTATAGGCTTGAAGGGTGATAGGAGGAGTACAAGTGGCTATGTTGGAAGCAAGACTATCTCATGGGGCTCCAAGAAGCGACCAACAATATCTGTATCTTCAATTGAAGCTGAATATAGAGCTTTAGCCCTTATCACTTGTGAACGTATGGCTTAAGAAGCTCTTTAAAGACTTGAACTTATAGTTGAAACAGATTCCCATCATGTGTGACACCATGAGTAGTGTACACCTAGCTTCTAATCAATTTTTCATCCTAGGTCCAAGACATTTAAGTACACTAATACTTAATTAGAGAGAAGGTTATTATAAAGGAGGTAAAGATGGAGCATGTGAGTATCAAAGATCAATCTGAAGACATGTTTACAAAAGGTTTGGAAGGAAAAAAGCTCATGAAATTCAAAAGAAGCATTGGTATTGTGGATTTAAGTTCAAGGCTTGAGGGGGAATGTTAAAAATCAAGCCTTAAACCTTACCTCAAGGACCAAGAATGTGGATGAGATGTGCACCTATTGTTTGGAGGCTTCATATCATGAATTTGAGCTACCAAGAAGTTTCAAAGACTTTCCTAAGTCATAACTTACCAAAAAGTTAAGTGGGTGATTGGTAGATTCTTACAAAATCATAGGAGCACTTTTTGACAGCCTATATATGCATGAATCCAAGTTATGAGTAGATATCCACGACCTTTAATCTCTTGATAAGTTATTTTAGAGAGAAAAAAACTTGCTATACACAACCCCCTACTGAGGTAGTCATTTTGTTAGCTTATACTTCTCTGTAGTTAGCCATTGCTCAATGTCTCTATATGCAATAAGCTAGTTTCCAACACAGTTTTGTTTTTTTTGTAACTCCTTCTTCCATTATCAATTTGAGGTAATTATACTTTTTTTTATTTCTCATAGTGTCTATTAAATGTAGTATAAATTTCACGATTGTTCTTTGATGGAGCTCTAGATGAGGTTGGAAATAGTGAAGGTGTGTCTTTGTACATAGGAAGAGAGCAACAAGGACACTTAGTCAATATTGTAGAGGTTGATTCTCCATGCATGAATATCCAGATCAAAATTTTTAAATCTTTTTGGATATCTAAGAGTATCTAGTTGCATTCAAAAGAGTTTCACCATTTTTTTTGCATTTATATTTTGAGTTAGAGCCAAAACAATGAATCTATGGAAAATGAATATGTGAGGGCATACAACCTTCCAAAGCTGCATAGGGGTGTTGATTCATCCCCCAACATTTGTTGAGTGTGTCTAGAAGTGTGAGACACACATAAGAAGCACATGCAAGTAGCACAAATGCAACAAGACACACGGAGAAAATAAATGACTAGAATACCTCATTCTATTGATGATGAACAAAACTAAAGTAAGAGTTGAATAATATCCATAAGTACAAAGTACCACCGCATATGAGTGTATCATGTATATGGTAACATGGGAAAAAACCTCTAGCCAGCACATGAGTAAAAAGTGCCCATGTAAAGGGAAAAGGTTCATATAAAAGCTACTCGAGGAACACATAGGTGTAACAAACCCCTCCTGGAGCAAACGATGTGAACACATACAAGGAGCGACATATCAGCCCCCACAAGGCAATAAGCCTAAAACTTTGTGAAAAGCTTCAAACTTTTCTTGTGGAAGAGCTTTGGTGAATATGCTATTATCTTGTGTAGGCATATATACCGAATCAATATCTCTTGCATGAAGGCACTCTCTCACATAGTGATAATGCACCTCAAGATGTTTGGTTCGTGCATGAAACACTGGATTTCGTGCAATAGCCAATGCACCCTAACTATCAGTGAGAATATGCACAACATCAATCTCCATGCAAAGATCCATCAATAGGTGTCTCAACCATATAGATTCCACTCTAGTTGTGAAAAAAAAATCAAGATATGCATGAGTCTCCAAGGAAAAAAGAAATTACCACTAGTGGAGATGCAAGCATCATAACAAGGAGCCCAATTACTATCTGGAAAAGTATGCAAGAATGGCTCAATATCTCTACCATAAAAGAGACCTAAACTCAAATTTCCTTTGAGATATCTAAACACATGTTTGATCACTTTCCAATGCTTAGTGATAGTGTTATACATGAATCGACTCAATTGGGAATTTGCATATTGTATATCCAGACTTGTGTTGCATGCATATATAAGACATCCAATAGCTTGCAAATAAAGAGAAGTGCCAAATGCATCATTGGACTCCTCAATTGAGAACCTAAATCATGTCTCCACTAGTGTGGAAACAAGCTTGCAACCCTCAAAGTCAAAACATTGAAGTATTTTTTCAACATAATTTGATTGATGTATAACAATACTCCCTCAACGGATACAAACTCAATGCCAAGATAGTAGCTAAAAACACCAAGATAAGTGACATCAAAAGTATGTTGCAAATTAGCCATAAGGATGTCAAGTTTTGCATCACATGAACTAGTCAAGACTATATCATCAACATAATGAACAAGCACTACAAGACCAACCCCATCTTTACATACGTAGAGTGTGCTTTCAATCGGACTACATGTGAAGCCAAGAGCAATCAAGTGCTTATGGATTTTTTAATAAAATACATGTGGAGGTTGCTTGAGACCATACAAGGCTATGCAAGTGACAAACCATATGTTCTTTCCCTTTAATGGAAAATCAAGGAAGTTGATTCACATTAACCTCTTCTTGCAAAATCACCATTCAAGAAAGTTGTTTTTATGTTCAACAAATGTACTTCCAACCTCATGAGGCAACCAATGCAACCACAATATGAATGATAGTCATGTGTGAAGTAGGTGAAAAAGTCTCCTCACAGTCAATGTCATATTGTTGCACATATCCTTTGGCAATTAATCTAGCTTTGTAGCAATGAATTCTACCATATGATTTTCTCTTAATCTTGTAAACCCACTTTGTACCAATGACATTTTTCCTTTTGGCAATTCATACAAGTAACAAGTATCATTCCTATGTATGGAATCCATTTTTGATTGCATAGCACTCATCCAACCTAGATCGTCACACGCATCTTCAAAACTAAGTGGATCTTCATTACATGCTATTCAAATAAGAGAATAATTCACAAAGTTGCTTCATGCATGGCGAGAGCTTGATCTTGTTCTACTGACTAAAGATGCACTCAATTTCCTATTCTGCAAAGTCCGTTTCAGCCACTTTGGCATAGTTTTTGCACTCTCATTAGACATGTGCTCATTATGTAATACATAATCAACATGTATAGCATGCGTGGGCTGAATTTCATACTCATTTTCAGCCATATTTTGCCACAAATGTTCAGCCACAGTAGTTCCAACCATCTTTGGTTAAAAAATTTCAGCCATGTTTGACTGGAACTTCTTTGTATTTTTAGGTCTATTTTGTTGGAATTTTTCAGCCGTTTAAGCTTCACATGGCTGGGTTACATGGGTATAGTCAAGTGCACCACTTTGGAACAAAGGCATGAGTGTATCAAACACATGTTGTGAGCTAACTATTGACTGGTTTTTGCATTCAAGTAGAGGGAAAACTCAATTTTCCACAAATACCACATCTCGACTCACAATAATCGTGTCCGTCAATGAATAGTACAAATGATATCCTATACTTTCAGCACTACAACCAAAAGATATACATTTCTTTGCCTTGTCATCAAGTTTGTGATGTTGTTGTGATGGCACAAGAGCATATGCCAGACAACCAAACACATGCATATGACTAACCATAGGTTTGTGTCTATTCCAAGCCTCATAAGGAGTGATGAATCTCAATGCTATTGTAGGGTAGCGATTCAACACATAGTTTTCACACATGACTACTTCCATCCAAAACTTGTGAGGAAGGTGTTTTCCTTTAACCATACATCATACCATTTCAAGGAGTGTTCTATTTTTACACTTTGCAAGAGCATTTTGTTGTGTATATGGCACCCTACATTGGTGTGAAATTCCTCTTTCACAAAGAAAATCAATAAACTCATGTGACATGTATTCACCACCACAATCCGTGTGTAGATTCAAAAGCTTGGTTCCAGAAAAATATTCAGCCATAGCTAAAAATGCTTTGAAGCAAGAAACTACCTCATTCTTTGCTTTTGTAGGATAGGCCTATGTATGGCAAGTAGCATCAACATTGAAGGTAACAAAATCTACATGTTTCGCAAAAGATTCATTCTTGACAAGACCACATACATCATTATGAACAAGCTGCAATTTTCTTGTAGTGTGTGTATGAATATATTTTGGAAAAGAAGCACGATGCATTTTTCCAAGAAGAACCTTCATATGCATGCTTTTCGATGGAATCAAGTGTTGGAAAACCAATAACCATATCATTATTTTGCAAGTAAAGCAAACTATTGAAGTTCAAGTGACCAAAATGAGCACGCCAAAGCTCCATTTCAATCATAGAGGAAGTATGAGCAACCAAGGCATTTGAGGCAGCCCTCTTGTATGTATCCAAGTGATATAAACCATTGCATAATGTACCACACCTCACGATAATATCATCTTGCTGAAATCGTGAACCATACATTTATCATCAACAAAGTGTACATGAAGGCTAGCTTTGGTAATTGAAGGAACTAAAATTAAGTTCTTCTTGATACCCTCTACTGATGGAGAGTGTTAATCTCCAAAAGAACAACCTACTCTTGAAATTAGAGCACCTCTATATCAAGAATAAGTCAAAACCTTTACCAATTTTGAGGATCAACATTCAATTATAAGGATTCTGGAAAATCTGTGAAAAGGATGATTCTATAGAAAGTCTGTTTCACATATCTTTCTCATTGACTTATCAAATGTGTAAAGTTTTTTATAAAACTTTGCACAAGGTGTCGCCTAAAGATTGCGCACCTCCTCCAAGTCGAATCACTCCAAAAGATTCAGTAGATTTTGAGAAATCAACTTGACAAGTCACCTATGTCTAAAACTGTATTTCTGAGAAGCCGATTTAGACACCTATAACTTCTAAGACATGGTTCTCCAAGAATAGAACCCGTTTAAGCAAATGCTTTTAGCCACAAGTAGCTTACCTTCCAACTTAAAGATTAAGTGCTTACTTGCTCAAAACTTTAAACTGTCGAAGGAGAACTGATCAAAACATTGACTTCAAATTTTGCGCCTGTTTCAGGAACCAATAAACACTTCTTCACATACAAATGTTCCTACACATAATTCTCTCAGCCTAATCACAATTGGAAGCAAAAAATTTGTACAGAGGTCAATCACCTATAGACTTAGACTTGTACAAAAGCATTTCACAAAAGATCTAACACAGAAGGAGAAAACTCAGAAACATCGGGCGCAACATTTTCTTCATTTCTGAGAATTTTACATCTAGTGATGAGAGAGACTTAACTCACTTCTAGGATGGCTAAAAAACTCATACAACTTCTGATTACTCTATTCTCATGCTCTCTCATACTTGTCCCGACATTTTCAATAGTATTTATGGGCAAAATTTACAAACTTATGACTAATCAAAAGTATAAGTGACCTATATCTGAACTAATGTACATATGTGTACATTTCTTTCAACTTCTGAATGTAAACTTCTTCTATGCTTCAAAACTTGATCTTGTCTTCATTCTTTGACTTCCAAAACTTCAATTGTTGATTGCTTTGCACCAACAGCTCCCCCTCAATCATCAATTGAGGTTTTCTCTATTTTCTTTATGCGTGCCATGTCTTTGAATCTCTATAGCTTTGGTCCATCCAAGCTTTTGGTAAGCATATCAACTATCTGATCTTTAGTTGAAGTATGTATGACTTCAATCTCTTTGTCCATCACCTTCTCTCTTAGAAAGTGATACTGAATCTCAATGTGTTTGGTCCTGGCATGAAAAACAGGGTTAGCAGCTAGATACAATGAACTCATGTTATCTCCATGAATAGTAGGAGTACTCTGAATGATATCAAAACTCTTCATCAGAGTCTTAAGCCATATCACTTCCTTTGCAGCTTCAACCATGCCTTTGTACTCAGCTTCTGTAGATGATAAAGCAACTGTGTGTTGCTTCTTTGAACACCAAGAGATTAACTTATCTCCCACATAACAGATGTATCCATAGGTTGATCTTCTATCATCAGGATTACCTGCCCAATCTGCATCACTATATATTTTGATATTTGTATCTGATGTAAAACCATAATACAAACCTTCTTTGAGTGTACCCTTAATGTACCTCAACACTCTTTGACCTGCAATCCAATGTTCTTTTCTAGGACAATGCATGAATTGAGACAAAACCCCAACTACATATGATAAATCAGGCCTGGTTAATGTAGCATAGATAAGACTACCAACCAAACTCTGGTATAACTTCATATCCTTGAATTCTTCTCCACCATATCTGCTCAATTTGTGATTCACCTCCATTGGAGTAGGTGCTACCCTGCAATCATTCATTTTAAACTTGATTAACAAGTTCTTCAAATACCTTTCTTGAGTCACATACACTCCATGTTGAGTATATGAAATCTCCATGCCCAAGAAATATGACAAATCTCCCAAATCACTGATTTTAAATTCTTCCTCCATTTGCTTCTTTAGGCTTTGAATGCCTTTCTCATCTGTACCTGTAAGAATTATATCATCAACATATATGCACACGTAAATGAACCCATCATCACTTGCTTTAACAAGCAAGCTACTATCTGCCTTAGATACTTGAAATCCAAGTTCTTTCAAGAACTTCACAAGTCTATAATTCCATGCCCTTGGGGCCTGCTTCAACCCATACAAAGCTCTCTTGAGCTTACACACATGATCTGGATACCTCCCATCTCTTAATCCTTGAGGTTGCTCCATGAAAACATCATCTGAAATGTAACCATTTAAAAAAGCATTTTTCACATCTAATTGACATAATTTCCAACCTTTACATGCAGTAATGGCTATGAGTGTCCTGATGGTTGTCATCTTTGCCATAGGACTATAGGTCTCATCGTAATCAATACCATATGTTTGAGCAAACCCTTTGACAACAAGTCTAGCTTTGTACCTAGACACACTTCCATCTGCAAATCTCTTTGTTTTGTAAACCCACTTGCATCCAATGATCTTCTGGCTATTTGGTTTAGGAACCAAATCCCATGTCTGATTCTCCAATAATGCATCATATTCTTCCTGCATAGATTTCTCCCAATTTTCCTTACCTTTTGCCTCTTCATATGTAGAAGGGTCTTCATCTGCTTTAATCATATAAACATAATCTTTTGTAGCCAAAAAAGAAGTGTCATAGCTATACCTTGTAGGTTGCCACTTGTGTCTTGATGACCTTCTGAGTTCTCCACTCCTTGAGGTTTCTGGTTCTTCACACTCAGGATCAAATCTTGGCATTTCTTCAACTTCAACCTGCACTTCATTAGTCTCTTGTTCATCAAATATCTGAACCTTTGATTTACCTTTCTTTTGACTCACAATTTCTTCATCATCTGTATTAATATTGATAGTACCTGCATACCAAGTACCTTGCTCATCAAATGTAACATCGTTAGACACAATCAATTGCTTTGTGGATGGACTCCACAATCTATAACCCATCTGCTTGTCATCATAACCAATGAATACATACTTTTCAGCTTTAGGTTCTAATTTGTGTCTTAATTGTGATGGCACATATGCGTATGCCAAACATCCAAATACTTTGCAATGGTCTAATGTAGGTCTCTTACCCCACCATGCCTCATATGGTGTCATACCCTCCAAGGCTTTACATGGCAACCTATTGACCAAATAAGTGGCTGTATTTACAGCCTCAGCCCACAAATAATTTGGGCAATTTTTCTCCTTCATCATGGATCTTGCAAACTCAACAAGAGTTCTATTCCTCCTCTCTGCTAGACCATTTTGTTGAGGTGAGTACCTACAAGTAATTTCCCTTTTTATACCTGCATTCCACAAGTAATCATTGAACTCATTAGAGAAATACTCTCCCCCTCCATCTGACCTTAATCTCTTCAACTTATGACCTATAATTCTCTCTGCATACACATGATAATGTTTGAATGTACTAAATACTTTTGACTTATCTTTGATCACATAGATAGTAATCCATCTGGTAGCATCATCAACATAAATCACATAGTACCTTGAACCATTGATACTGAAATCCTTTGATGGTCCCCACACATCTGTGTGTACCAACTCAAGCTTCTCTGAATACATAAAACCATGCTTGGAGTAAGATTGCTTATGAGCCTTACCTAATTGACATGCCTCACATCTGTATGTCATATGTTGACCTATAACATTAGGCAATCCAAGCACTGAACCACTGTTAATCATATCTTTGATACCTCTTTCATTGAAGTGTCCAAGCCTCTTGTGCCAAAGATCTAACTCAGAGATCTTATGTCCTCCATAAGTGAACAAGGCATGACCAACATTACCTTGAATCTTGAATGTGAACAATCTTCCTTCTTTCTTCCCTGAAACAATTTGTTTATACCCATTGCTAGGGTCTTCCACAAATACTCCTTCATTAGTGAATCTCACTTCATAACCTTTTTCAACAATTTGTCCTACACTTATCAGATTCTTAGGAATTGTAGGAACATACAAGACCTTACTCAATAAGGTGCTACCATCCTTAGCCTTCACTGATCCAATTGACTTCACATTATGCTTTGTATTGTCACCTGTTTGAACAACATGATTAGATACCTTATTTTCTAAATCAGTCATCAATGTTATGTTACCACTCAGGTGATTGCTACACCCTGAGTCAATGTAGAAGACTCTTTGGTCTTCACTTTGCCTTTCACAAGTTGCATTCATTATCAATGTTGAATTCTCCTTCTGATCTGAAGCATAATTGTAGTAGGTATTGTTGTATTGTTGACTTTGGAATCCTCTACCTGCATTTCTTCCAAAATAACCCCTACTACCGCTACCTCGGAAATTACCTCTTTGGTTTCTGCCACCTCTTCCTCTTGAATTAAAATTCTATCCACCATTATTCTGAGTATTATGCCAACAATCATTAGCTAAATGATTTGTCTTACCACAAATCCAGCAAGTTTTGACTCCATCTTTGTTGTTCTTGCCTCTTCCTCTACCTTTGCCACCTCCTCTTCCTCTTAGGAAGTTGGCTTGACTAGTTGTGCCTTCATCTTCATTTGCTTGTTGCTTTCCTTTGCTAATTTTCTTCTTATCCTTTGAGTACATTGCATGAACTGTACTCTTGTCACCTTCACCTTTGACATCCTGCTCAAAGGTTAACATATGTCCTAGCAACTGATTTAAGTCAGGAGTAAAATGATCAAGTGATAATTCAGTAGACAAAATGAATGGCTTCCATTTGTCATCACCTCTCAAACCTGTAAGGATTTGCCTTACCAATTTATCCTCCTCAATGTCTTCATCAACAGCTCCTAATGCATCTGCAATGTCCTTCATTCTGGTTACATAATCTGAGATGGATTGAGAGGCCTTCTTCTTGAAAGTAGTAAATTCTGCCCACAAAGATGCCTTCCTTGACTTTGTGGTATTTTGGAAATGCTCCTCCAAAGAATTCCATATATCACTTGCACTTTCAAGACCTCTAATGTGAGGTAGCAAGTAGTCATTGACTGCCATATAGATAATGCTCCTCGCTTGAGCATCTCTCTTCATCCAATTCTTCAAATCTGACAATTCGTCCCTAGTTGGAACACTAGGATCTCTGAATTGAGGCTTGTCTTCTTCACCTATAATATATCTTATCAAATCTTTGCTCATTAGATGAGCTTCCATCCTCATTGACCATGCTGGATAGTTCTCTCTATCCAGTTTCTCTGTCTGAAGAGAATCTCCCATCCTTTCTTGTCCTGTGTATTGAATTCTTTAAACTTTGTGAGTAACAGATGTACCTTTACTTTGAATAATACTCCTTTTGGCTTCCTTGGTGTCGTATGACCTCCTTCTCAAGCTTTGCTCTCAAGCTTTCACCTTTTGAACCTTCAGATGTTGAATTCTTTGCACCTACAGCAGTCGGGATCCTCCTTCCTTCAATTCTGATGCTTCCTGCTTTGATACCAATGATGGAGAGTGTTAATCACCAAAAGAAAAACCTACTCTTGAAATTAGAGCACCTCTATATCAAGAATAAGTCAAAACCTTTACCAATTTTGAGGATCAACATTCAATTATAAGGATTCTGGAAAATCTGTGAAAAGGATGATTCTACAGAAAGTCTGCTGCACATATCTTTCTCATTGACTTATCAAATGTGTAAATTTTTTTATAAAACTTTGCACAAGGTGTCGCCTAAAGATTGCGCACCTCCTCCAAGTTGAATCACTCCAAAAGATTCAGTAGATTTTGAGAAATCAACTTGACAAGTCACCTATGTCTAAAACTGTATTTCTGAGAAGCCGATTTAGACACCTATAACTTCTAAGACATAGTTCTCCAAGAATAGAACCCGTTTAAGCAAATGATTTTAGCCACAAGTAGCTTACCTTCCAACTTAAAGATTAAGTGCTTACTTGCTCAAAACTTTAAATTGTGGAAGGAGAACTGATCAAAACATTGACTTCAAATTTTGTGCCTATTTCAGGAACCAATAAACACTTCTTCACATACAAATGTTCCTACACATAATTCTCTCAGCCTGATCACAATTGGAAACAAAAAATTTGTACAGAGGTCAATCACCTATAGACTTAGACTTGTACAAAAGCATTTCACAAAAGATCTAACGCAGAAGGAGAAAACTCAAAAACATCGAGTGCAACATTTTCTTCATTTTTGAGAATTTTACATCTAGTGATAAGAGAGACTTAACTCACTTCTAGGATGGCTAAAAAACTCATACAACTTCTAATTACTCTATTCTCATGCTCTCATACTTGTCCCGACATTTTCAATAGTATTTATAGGCAAATATTTACAAAGTTATGACTAATCAAAAGTATAAGTGACCTATATCTGAACTAATGTACATATGTGTACATTTCTTTCAACTTATGAATGTAAACTTCTTCTATGCTTCAAAACTTGATCTTGTCTTCATTCTTTGACTTCCAAAACTTCAATTGTTGATTGCTCTGCACCAACATCTACACACAATGCATTTTTCAAGAGAATCATACCTCCATTTGTAGCCATAAACTCAATTTCTCCTACTCCAATGATATGATAAGAGGCATTGTTTACACACCACATGTCCTCCTGCAGGTGCATCTTTCAAAGATGCAATAAACCTTTTGCATGAAGTTATGTGCTTTGAAGCACCACTATCAAAGAACAAATCTGAATCAAACTCACTCACAACCATACATTTGGAATGCAATGATGCATCATAATGACATGTAACAACAGATGCCCAAAAATCTTGAGCCATTTTGGCTGCATCATTCTTTGCATTTGAATAATTTTTAGAAATAGACATGCCAGATTCCTTCTTCTTTTCATTGTGCTTATGAAGCGTTCTATACTCATCAATAGTATGACTAGCCTTTCAACAGTATTTGTATATTTTCTTCTTATGCAAATTAGCATCATTAGAGGATTCAATGGAAGAGGAAGGTTGAGGTTTTGGTTTTGATGAACCCAAAGTTGAACCATACTTGCTTTTCGTAATCCTTTCAACAATGTAGAGATGAGTGATGCATCCGGAATAATCTCATCTATGTTTGCCAATTGCTCTTTCAAGTCCTTGATGTATGTCACATACACATCCACACACTCATTTTCATCCATACATACATCCTCAAGTTGCTTCCTCAAGTATGCAACATGTGCTTCATTATGCATGACATACAAAGAAGCAAGAGTGTCCCATGTTTATCTTGATGTAGAACATAATCGAATGTGTGGAACTATATGATGCTTCACAGAAAGCGCAATCAACGCATAATTTTGAGCATATTTTCCATCCCATATAAGGTGCTCTTGCATAGGTGGAGAAGGATTAACCATTGTACTTGAAGAAGAAGCTCCATCTGTGATAGTAGACTATGAAGTAAAAGAACTTGGGGGTCTTTGATCTACATCTGCCACTATGTTCCAAAGTTGCTTTGCAACAAGAACATGTTTCACCATGTAAGAACACATTGGATAGTTGGTCCCATCAAGATTATCTTCAGCTTGGATCATGCCAAGAAAGTCATTTTTTCCCGCCATTTCACTAAAGAACGAATATGTGACAAGATCTTTACTTCAATGAAAGTTGATATGAATGCTGAAATTTCTTATCACAATCTGTCACTCTAAAGGCGATTCTAACTGCACGAATGGCTTCGAAATGGGGGTAAAACTTCAGTGAAACAGTGTAATTGTTGGAAATGCTTCTTGGCTACTAAAAATCATTGTGATATGCTTCGAAGTTGATTTGTACTGTTAAAAGTACAGGTTCACTTTGACGTGAAAAAATCAAAACTTGAGAAGGAGTTGGACCTACTCTGATACCACTATTAGGTATGTGTAGAAGTGCGAGAGACACGCAAGAAGCACACACAAGGAGCACAAGGACCATGTATGACTCTATCATGTATGTGGTAACATGAGGAAAAAACTTCTAGCCAGCACTATAGTAAAAAGTGCCCATGTGTAGGGAAAAGGTTCACATCAAAGCTACTCAAGGAACCCATAAGTGTAACGACATTGGTGTCTCTAGGGGAATAGATGTAATCCTTTATAAAATCATCCATGCTAGAGTTCTTTATGCTATCTGGAATGAAAGAAACATAAAAATCTTTTCACAAGGTAAATCTTGGAGCTATTTGATAAAGGAACTAATAATGTTAGACCTAGGCAAGTTTGAGTGTTCCATGCTCTAATTCAACCCGTTCATCAAATTCTGCCCATGGCAGCCTCACAAAAACTCGAGTTTGAATACTCTTGGAGAAGAAGAGATGCTATGTTTTATCCTTTTATTTGACCATACCTACAAAGAATTATTGATCATAGACACTTATTAGAGAAGTTTTGTCAGACTGTTTGAAAGATACAAAATGCATGCAGTACACCTTACCTTATATATTTTCAGATTCATTGATCATTGTCCAAAGATTAAACATACCATCTTTGCAAGCTCCTAGATTCATTTGTTTGTCATAGATTCTAAGCTCATGGAGGCTTCATTTGACTATATGCCATATGTAGAACTATTTGCAAAAGGCTTTGAAATCAACATCTAAATCTTTTGAGCCTAGGGCTCCTTTTTGGTCCTTGTTTCTTGTCCACCCAAGTGGGGTTAACAAGTTATACTTGCTCAAAACTCCCCTCTAATAACATGTATGACTAGTCTCTTGGATGGGAAATCTCTTCCATGTGGGGTAATTTTGTATCTCTCCCCTTTTGATTTATTAAACAGTCCTTGAGAAAAAAAAAAGATAAGGTTTGTGGTTCAAATGAAGTTAGAGGTGTGTGTAGTGCTTGACACATTGGACTTTGGATAGAAGATATATCATTCAATACTCAAAGTTCGTCCTAATGTTAACCATTTTGGGTGTGTGCATTGTTCTTTCATTTTCAATCTTAATGGAAGAGTAGATTGAAGATTGAACTTCCAAAAGAGAGATAGAGATAGAAAAAGAGAGGTTAGAGTTGTGAGTAGTGAATATGTGGCTAACATGAGTTAAGATACAAAAGAGTGGCCAAAAGTAAACATGTGACTGTTGGTGGCTTCTGGTGATTTTAGATACAAAAAGAGTATTAGAAGAACTATTGGTCTACTCACTTTGAGGAAAATGGTGATCGGAATAAAAGTATGGTGGGCTAGAACAAAGGTGATTTATTTTTTGGGCAGTATTTTCTAGTTTTTGGTAGCTAGAATAAGGAGAAATACATATATAAAGTCTAGTTAGTGGCAGCTTCAAGCCACTTAGCCATAGAATACTAAAGGCAGTGGGAAAAATTTTAGACATCTTTCTTTTGGACTATTTCTTGATTATTGGGCAAAATTATGAGAAAAATAATGATAAAATTTGAACCTTTATAAGTTTTACAACAAAAATTTTACGATAAACTGAAAGATTGAATGCATGAATTACAGCAAGGCTATATTTTAAACATAGACTAAGTAGTAATCATAAACAAAAAGAATAAAAAATTAAATTATACTTTGAAAAATATCAAATTTTAGTCAATCAAAACTTTGGAATCCAAGCTTTTTCTTCTTCCTTGTGCTGTTTGCGTGCTTCCGCAGACATCTATCTCCAACAATTGGTATCAGAGCAGGTCGTCGCTTCATCTAAGGCGCCGTCGACACTCCTCCGTTTGCAGTCTCAGATTTGCACGAAATTTGGTGAACATACTCAGGGTGTTTCAGAGATCAAAACGGCTTCGCTTTGTGGTGCCAAAATCACGATCTGAGCTCGTTTCGGCCTCCGAATGCATTATCGTAGCGCTTGTGCAGGCTATTTTGTCTTTTTGTGCCAAAGGTATATACCAGTTTCTGTTCGCCAGTATAAGCATCTCGAAGTCTGCTACAGGTCTAGTAGAATTCGTTGGGGAAGTTCTGTTCAACTTTTTGAGATACAGTCAATTTTCTGCATCAAGGTATTTTAGTCACCGGCCATGGCTGAAAGCAGTGATGTATTCCGTATGTTGGTTGTTGAGGATAAGTTGGATGGTACCAACTACCCATTATGGACTTATATGATGCGACATGTATTGGTTGCAAAAGGATTGTGGAACATTGTGCAGGGTGTTGAAAGACGTCCTGTTACACCTCTCACTACAGGTACTGCAAGTACAGGTGCTGGAGCTGATGAAGATGGTATCAAAGATGATATTCCACAAATTCCTGTTCGTGCTGTTGTTTCTGCTTCACCTACTGCAGAGTAGATTCATTGGGATGGCAGAGATGCCCAGGCACATGCATTGATAGCTTTGTCTGTCAAACGTGCCATTATTCCTCCAGTTAAGGATGCTTGGGATACACTTACCACATTGTACCAAGCTAGGAATGAGGCTTGTGTTGCTTACCTCCGAAAAAAGTTGGAGAGTGAGCACATGAATGAAGGTGATTCTATGGACAGTTTCCTAACGAAGATCAAAGACTTGAAGGAACAATTGATTTCTGCTGATGAGGTTATACCAAATAGCTCACTTGTGCAGACCGTTCTGAATGGTCTTCCTGATTCATATCAGATTTTTGCTTCTACTCTTCGGTTGATGATGAAAGGCAATCCAAATGCCTTATCATTTGAAGAGTTAGTCTCTGTTCTGTTGCAGGAAGATCAGTCCAGGCAAAACAGGTCCATTATGCGAGTTGCAGATCAAGCTTTCATGGCTAGTCAGAAGGGCAAAGGAAAATGGAGCTCTTCAACTAGTAAGCAGAAATCTACTAATTCTGCATATTCGAAGAAGGAAGATAAAGATGAGAAGAAATCAGAAAAGCAGAAATTGTTTTGTAAGTACTGTAAAGGGAATGATCATATCGTAAAGAACTGTCCAAAACTGGCTGCTAAAGAGGCAAAGAAGAAAGAGGCTGGAATGGTTGTTGCAGAGGCCTCTACACCAAAAACAGAGTCTGCAAATCTTGTGTAGGAAGAAGAATGGGCGTTTACTACTGTCTGCAGTTTTGACCCATCTTCTCATGATCAGTGCATGTCTGCAGTAGACTCAGATGTTTGGTATTTTGACAGTGGGGCAAACAAACATATTACCTCGCAGCGCAGTTTATTCTCTTCACTCGAGCCTGCCCCTACAGGGAATACTATTACATGCGCCAACAACTCCTCTTATCCTGTTATGGGAGTTGGTAAGATCATTTTGACTACTGCTGATGGTAGTTCTTTCACTTTGTTAGTTGCTTTATTTGTGCCACGGATAAAAAAGAACCTGCTATCAGTTTCTGCATTAGCCAAGATTGGCTTGGTTGTGAAATTTGTTGATGACAGGTGTACTGTTCATGATCTGTCAAATGGCAATGTGATTATTGCTTCTGGCATTTTATGTCGTGGGTTGTATAAGCTCATAGACTATGAAATATCTGTAAATGATTTGGCATGTGCAGTAAATGATTCTCAAGCTATGTCAGATGCAAAGCTTTGGCATGCACGCTTTGGTCATCTGAATTTTGCTAGTTTGCTACGCCTGCAGAAATCTGAAATGGTGTCCTCGTTGCCCAAACTTGAGGCACCTAGAAAACATGTTTGTGAAGGCTGTATTTTGGGCAAAATGCAACGTTCATCCTTTCCAAAAGATGGTTCAGTTCGGGCTACTAAGAAATTGCACCTTGTACATAGTGATGTCTGTGGTCCTATGCAGACACCTTCTTTTGGGAATTATCTTTACTTCGTGACTTTCATCGATGATTTTTCCAGCCATTCATGGGTATATCCATTGAAGGCAAAGTCCAAAGTGTTCATGTGCTTCAAACAGTTTTTGGTTTTGGCTGAAAATATGTCAACATGTAAAATGGGCACCCTCCGTTCTAATCGAGGGGGGGAATATATGTCTTCTGATTTTAATGCATTTCTGGTTGAACGTGGGATAAAACACCAGTGTACAGTGTCGTATACACCTCAACAGAATGGAGTTGTTGAACGAAAGAACAGGTCACTCATGGAGATGGCGAGGTGTATGGTCAAGAGTCAGGCTTTACCACATAGTTTCTGGCTTGAGGCTGTTATGTGTGCAACATATGTACTTAACAGGTGTCCTACTAAAGCATTGTAGTCTATCACTCCATATGAGGCTTGGCATGACCGCAAGCCATCTATAGCTCATCTGCATGTTTTTGGTTGTTTGGCATATGCACTAGTGCCTGAACAACATCGCAAAAAATTGGATGATAAGGTAGTAAAATGTATTTTTGTTGGGTACAGTTATGGAAGTAAAGGCTATCGTTTGTATCATCCACAGACTAAA
Source organism: Ceratopteris richardii (assembly GCA_020310875.1). Classification (NCBI taxonomy): domain Eukaryota; kingdom Viridiplantae; phylum Streptophyta; class Polypodiopsida; order Polypodiales; family Pteridaceae; genus Ceratopteris; species Ceratopteris richardii. The sequence continues at coordinate 107,358,426 of CM035444.1, forward strand.
CGCATTCTGGTTAGCCGTGATGTTGTCTTTGTGGAAGATGCTATTCAGCCATTGCTTTCATGTACTAAGGACACATCTGTTAGCTCCAAAGACATGTATGATACCTTGATGCCTCTTTTTACAGGTGGACAGTCTAGTGCTGGTCCTAATGAGGCAACTTCTCAGCCTTTGCAGGTTTCATATGATGATGCAGATCATTCCATTTCTTATGCAGATTTACATGATGCACTTGTTGATGAGAGAACTGATATTGAGCAGGCAAAAACTATGCCAAAATGGCTGGTGCAGACCTTACATGACAACAAATTAGATGCACCTTTGTCATATCGTACTCGTTCAAGCTCTCATAGTGCCTCCTTTGCATCAGATTACTATGCTATGGCTGCATCTAGTCTCTGTGATGAAGCATAGAATGAGCCTGTTTCTTTTGATGAAGCATAGAATTCAGAAAATTGGATGGCTGCTATGCAATCTGAATATGATGCTATAATGAAGAATGGTACATGGTCTTTATGTGACTTGCCTCCTGGCAAGAAGGCCATTGGCATTAAGTGGGTATACAAGCTAAAGCATAAACCTGATGGTAGAGTTGACAGGTATAAGGCTAGGCTTGTTGCAAAGGGTTATGCGCAGGAAAGAGGCATTGATTTTGATGAGACCTTTGCACCTACATGCCGTATGACTACTGTTCGGAGCATTTGTGCACTTGCAGCCCATTATGGTTGGAATGTACATCAGTTGGACATTAAAACAACATTTCTAAATGGTGACTTGCATGAAGAAGTGTATGTTTTTCAGCCACGTGGCTTTGTGCAGAAAGGGCATGAAAACCAGGTGTGCAGGTTAAAGAAGGCATTATATGGTTTAAAGCAAGCACCACGTGCTTGGTATGAGAAGATACATGCCTATCTAGTTGCACATGGTTTTGAGAATAGTCCAACTGAAAGCACCTTATATGTTAAGCGTGGTAATGATGTGCTTATGATCATTGTTGTCTATGTTGACGACATGCTGCTCACTGGTCCTATTGAGAAGGCTATTGCTGATTTCAAGGCTGATTTGCATGCCTAATTTGAGATGTCTGATTTGGGGCATTTGCATCACTATTTGAGCATTCAGTTTATGCAAGTTGATGGTGGAATGGCTTTGTGTCAAACGAAATATATTCACACATTATTGCAGCGTTTTGGCCTTGAAGACTGTAAGCCTATTGCCACTCCTATGGAGATAAGTTTATGATTGAGTCTTCATGATGCTGGATATGCATTTGATGTTGTTCTCTATCAGCAGGCTGTTGGATGCTTGCTTGATTTACTTATGCATTACTCGGCCAGATATTCAGTTTTCTGTCTCACAAATGAGCAGGTTTATGCATTATTTAGGCTCAAAAGCCTGCATAAACTTGTGGTGGTTGCTCCCACCACAACTAGGACCTTTCAAGAACCCTATAGACTAACTAGTGTGGCTGACAAGAAAGCCCCAAAAGGTGAACTTTCATTGTCGAAGAAGTAGAAAAAACACTCTTCTTGATGTCCTTGGACCTTTGTGAAGAGAACTATGCATGAAATACTCCAAAATGTCTCCAAAAAACACCCCAAAAATGCTTCAAAGATATGGTTTCAAAGCAAAGAATGAAGCTTTGAGGGCCCAAAACTTGTTGAAGATAATGTGAACTTTATTCTTTCCCCTTCTTCAAACACTACAAGAGTGTAGCTTAGTGGCAAGAGATTGCCACGATTAAGAGAGGTCCAGGGGGAATAGTACTGGGATGGGTGACCTCCCAGGAAGTATCTAGAACCTCCATCTTCCTTGATCATTGAGATCCTGCTTCACGCGTAACCAACGGCACCAACGGTGACTTTGGTGACTTGGATGACAAGGTATGCCAAGGTCTATGCCTTGGTCACTGCCTTGGAGAAAGCCTTGGACGGGTGGACGGGTGGAGAAAGCCGTGAGGAAAAAGAAAATCAAATGGAAAGAAAAAATTGTTGGAGATAGATGTCTACGGAAGCACGCGAACATCACAAGGAAGAAGAAGAAGCTTGGAGCACAACACACAATACTGAATGTATTACTAGAGAATGTACAAAAAAGATTAGTAGCCCATTAGGGCAATAGGCGTATATACAAGCCGGGGGAAAAAAACCTCCTAAAGAGGGAAAAAAGTGCCCCGGCGGTCCTAGTGTGTTCACACACATCACTACCTAAATATATCAACAAATCCCCCCTTGGAGTGATGCGGTGAACAAGGAGCTTGCACTCATGTATAAGTAAGTGCCAAGCTATGTGGAAATCACTCCACAAAAGGAAGTAAGCCCAAAGCTTTGCGGAAAGCTTCAAACTTCTCCCTAGCAGAGCCTTTGTGAAAAGGTCTGCAATGTTCTCCTGCGTGGGCACATATGCCAAGCTGATCTCCCCAGCAGAGAACCTCTCCCTGACATAGTGATAATGCACCTCAATGTGCTTAGTGCGAGCATGGAACACAAGGTTCCTCGCAACTACCAATGCACTCTGACTGTCCGTGAAGATGGTGGTGGCAGACGACTGGCCAACACCCAAATCAGCCATAAGGCGTCTGAGCCACACACTCAATAGTCGTTGTGAAAGCTGCCCTATACTAAGCCTCACAACTGGAAGTGGCCACAGTAGGCTGCTTCTTGCTCAACCAAGATATACATGAGCTACCAAGCATGAAGCAAAAACCACTAGTGGACACACGAGTGTCATACCAACCAACCCAATCTGAGTCAGAAAAAGCATGCAAATCTGGCGGTAGTGATCCCCCCAATTGAAAGACACTTGCAGGTGTTGTTGGCTAGTGTTTGGGTAGTGAATTCAGCCTTTCAGTGCCGTTTTATTGCACATATTGAGCACATACACACTATGTACGCGTTTGTGGATACCCCTTATGTATGTCCATGTGGTCATTGATATAGTGGCTACATTTTTGCATAAATCCTTTTATGTTTGATAAAGAGGGTCGTGGTGAGGTTTTCTTAATTAGGAGACACCTAGATATCGGGGTCTCTTCGGTGATGTAGGTGGAAGACTTTCCCAGCCTTGCCATAGGAGATGTATGATAGTTGTTTATAGGTGCTTAATAATCCTAGTTGGCTTCTTTTGGGTAGCTGATTATATGCAATGGAGTCAGTGATTCACTAGCAGGTAAACATGTCAGTACTTGTAGTTTTTGAGATTTTGACACTGGTCATATGCTCATTTTGCAGAGGATACTCTCGCAAAAATTTTTTAGATTTTTTGGTTTTGTCAACTATATAATGGTCGATTTACTCCTTGACACACTTATTGGTGTCATTTATTCTCACATAATCCTTTTGGTTGGCCATTTCTGTCCATTAATTCATTTTTCTAGGAAGACTCTATTGAATTTTTTCCGGAATCTGACAATTGGTCATCCTTTTCTGAGCCTTAGTGGTGTTTGGACTCCTCTAGCTCCATTATCATTCCATTCAATCCTCTATCATCATGGCATCAAAGGTCTCAGGCACGTCTGGTGGATCAGGGTCTAGTGCTAGTATTCCAAGGAGAAGCTATAACTTGTAGGGCAAAGACCATTTTGAGATTCGAAAATTTGATGGCTCAAACTTTGACCTATGGAAAAATGAGATTAAAGATGTGCTGATTCCGAAGAGGCAATGGAAGCAAGTAAATGGAATCTCAAAGAAAATTGCTAACATGGATGAAGATGATTGGGATAAGTTAGATAAAATGGTCAGGTTTACCATTAGATTGCACTTGGTAGATAATGTTTACTTTACTGTATTGAATTGTCAAAGCATTTGAATGAGTTTGATGCTATATTCTCCCAATTACAGGCTCAAAAAATGGACATGGATAATGAAATGAAAGCAGTCTTGTTGCTATGCACCTTGCTATCATCATGGGATATGTTTTGCAAAGCTATTAGCAATAGTGCACCTAGTGGTAAACTAGTTTATGATGACATATGTGGAGCACTCTTGAGTGAGGAGATTCATACAAAATTTATGGTTGGCACTCAGAGTGGAGATGCATATAATGTTCAATATTCTTACCAAGGAAAGAATCAATAACGTGGCAAGAGCAAGAACAAGGAAAAGAATGATCAACGAAATAAAAGTAGAAGTAAATCAAGGAAGAGGGATATCAAATGCCATTATTGTCATAAGAAAGGACACATGAAGAAAGACTATTATGTGTTAAGGGGAAAAATGTTGATGGGCATGTTAAATAGTTACCTACACCATCTACTTCAACTGTGAAGATTGAAGAAATCAATGCTATTTTTTATGATGTTGATGTGTTGACACTCGACAATACTGTGCCTACTGAGGCTCTTATGGTTGATTCTCTTTCCCACACATGATTCTCTTATGTGGTTCTCTTAAGTAGAGAACCACATAGAGAGTGGTTCTCTACTTATGCAGGAAAGTATCTTGGTACTATGAGACTTGGTAATTGTTATTAGTGTGACATTGTTGGGATTAGAGATGTCGTTGTGCAGTTCATTGATGGTTCAAAATTTACTATGTATAATATATGCCATGTACTCAGTTATCATGCAGTTTGGTGTCAGTTGGTCAACTTGATGACCTTGGTTACAAGGTGGTCTTCTATGTTGAGTCATTTTGCATATCAAAGGGCAATATGGTTATTGCAAAAGGAAGCAAAGTTGGCTCACTTTATACTTTATTTGTATCATACAAAGAACACTTGTTAGCAGTTACTGAATAGCCTATGGCTTGTATTTGGCATGGTTGTTTGGGCCATTTATCTCGTAGTGGAATGGAAAATCTTTCTCAATCTGGCCACTTACCTGTGTTATTTTTCTCTGATTTTTTTATTTTGTGAGCATTGTCAATATGGAAAGCAAACCAAAAACGTGCATAGAACGCACATTGACTCTTCAATTCAGCCTTTAGATCTCGTTCATACAGATGTGTGTGGTCCTATGCCCACAAGGTCATTATGTGGTTCTCTTCGTCACTTTCATAGATGATGCTACTAGAAAAGTTTGGGTATATCCTATCAAATCAAAGGATGGCGTATTCCCTACTTTGAGAAAATGGCTTGCTTCAGTTGAGACTGAAAAAGGAACTAAGCTCAAAGCTTTACGTTCAGATAATGGGGGTGAGTATACCTTACATGAATTCAGCCTTTTCTACCAGTCTAGAGGAATTCGTAGAGAGTTTACAGCTCCTTATACCCTAGTGCAAAATGGTGTCGCTGAAAGGATGAATAGAAATATTCAGGATAGAGTAGTTTCTATGCTGCATCATGCAAACCTTTCACAAGGCTTTTGGGCAGAAGCAATATTGACTGTAGTTCATGTGATTAACCTTTCAGCTAGTATTGCCAAAGGTCTGAAAGTGGCACAAGAGTTATGGACAACAAAGCCACCATATTATGATCATCTTCAAGTTTTTGGGTGTGACACATATGTTCATATACCCAAGAATCTTAGACAAAAGTCGGACCATAAGTCAAAGAAATGCATTTTTCTTGGATGTGGACAAGAAGGACGATTTGGATATCGCTTATGGGATCTTGAAACATGATCAATGATAAGAAATAATGATGTCATTTTCAATGAGTATAAGATGCATAAACAGTCCATTAAGGAGGTTGAAGTGAGAAGAGTGGTGTTTGAGGATACTAGTCCTCCAGTTAGCATGCATAAAAATGATGCACATAGGGATCTTCAAGAGAATGCCTGATCAGATGAGTCTGCAAATGATCCTGTTCAACAACCATTGAGACACTCTACACGTGTCTCACATCCACCTGATAGATATGTTCCCGGTTTAGATTTTGTTATGCTAACAGATGTCGTTGAGCCTTATTCCTACAAAGAGGATGTACAGATAGAGGATCATGTCAAATGGGAGCATGCCATGAAGAGTGAGTTGGACTCTATTCATAACAATGGTACTTGGGATTTGGTACCTTTGCCAAAGGGCAAGAAAGCTTTACCATGTAAATGGGTATATAAGCTAAAATTCACATCAGATAGTACTTCTCCAAAGTATAAAGCAGGACTTGTTGCAAAGGGTTTTAAGCAACCACATGGTGTTGATTTCAAGGAATTTTTCTCTCCAGTGGCCAAGATGAGTACCTCGAGAATGTTGATTGGATTCATTGCAATGGAGAACTTAGAGCTAGTCCAAATGGATGTGGAAATTGCTTTCTTGCATGGAGATCTTACAGATGAGATCTATATGGAACAACCAAAGGGTTATGTAGTTACTGGCAAAGCAAGTCTAGTTTGTAAGCTCAAGAAGAGCTTATATGGACTCAAACAGTCCCCTGAACAATGGTACCAAAAGTTTGATGCTTTTTATGAAGTCTCAAGGCTATTCTCGAAGCAATGAGGATCATCGCCTCTACATATATGGCAGCTTGATATGCTTGATACTTTATGTGGATGATATGTTGATTCTTAGGAAGTCCTCTTATGACTTGTCAATTCTCAAAAGGAAGTTGAGTCACACATTTGATACGAAGGATTGGGAGATGCCAAACATATTGTTGGCATGCACATTACTCATGATAGAATAAAAAGATGCATATACTTGTCTCAAAGTGAGTACATATCCAAAGTACTTCACAGGTTCGATAGGCAGGGTGGAAAGGCATTGAGTACACCTTTATCCACATATGTGAAATTGAGCAAGGATGATTGTCCCAAATCAGATGAGGAAAGGGAATATTGTACGCAGATATATGTCTAATATTGGCAAGCAACATTGGGAAGCGGTCAAGATGATTTTGAGATATTTGAGTGGCACTAGGGACAAGTTTCTATGCTTAGGTAGAGGGAAAGCATCATTATTGGTTACACTGATTCTGACTATGCTAGTTGTGTAGACAATTACAAGTCTACATCAAGGTACATTTTTCATTTTGCTAGAGGTGCTATCTCTTGGAGATCTCGTCTTCAAGAATGTACAGTTGTTTCCACCACAGAAGCAAAGTATGTTGCAGCAAGTGAGGCATGTAAGGAAGCATTGTGGCTTTCTCGTCTTGCTTGTGATATGGGTCTACCTCAACATGTACCTCATTTGCTTAGTGATAGTCAAAGTGCCATTGCTTCGGCTAAGAATCCGGTCTATCATGCAAAGACCAAGCACATTGAGGTGAAGTATCACTTCATTAGATATTGCTTAGCCACTGAGCGCATTATTCTTGAGAATGTTCATACTCAAGATAATGTTGCAGATGCTTTGACTAAAGCTCTACCACATGATAGCTTTGGACACTGTTGTCAGTTGATGGGGGTTACTTGATTCATGATCTTACACAGTCACTTGTATACAGTGTAACATGCCCATCAGGTGGGAGGTATAATTTGTATACTTACACTCAAGTATTCTTTATCATTCTTCATTTTTCTCCCATAGTTACTTTGGCCATGTTGGCCCTTACTAGGAGATTGTTACCGTTAGTGTCCATGTGAAAGGCCAAATGGCCACCGGACACACTTGTATATGTTCCTTAATAAAACATAGAGTGGCCTAATCAGCCATAGACTACATGTTCGACCGCATTTGTCACACTTATGCTCCTTGTGTACTGTGTTTTCTGCGTATTCTACAATCTCTGTGCGGAGTATAATGTGTGACCTCTGGAGCTCAATTTTTTACTCCGAGGAGATCGGCATGGAACTCTCAAGAAGGAGAGCACATTGTGGTACATTGTCATCAAAATACTTCAATGAAAAGGCATGGAAGCTTGTCATCTCATTAGGACCCTTTAGAAAATTCGGAAAGCCATCTCATTTTCAAAGATCAAAACATGTGGTTTTCTTGAAAGAATAATGAACCCTTTAATAACCATTCCCTTTCGAGTGAGACCTTCAATGTTTCTATTAGGGATAGTTTTTTGGTCCAACAAGGTCCCGAGTGCACTACAAGCCTTCGATGATGATCGACAAAATTAGCGAATGCCTTCCTTGATAAACAAGCGCAATGCACGGCACCCAGACAACCATGATGCACGCAGCAGTCAAGGATCCGGAAGCAGATGCCAGACATAAGAACATCGTAATGAGACAAATATCGCGATGACAACATGAGGAATGCAATGGTCAAATTCTAGACAAGGATCTTGACGATGTAACAAGCCTAGACATTGGTCAACCATCTCAAACAAACCATTCTCATGGTCGAGCCATCTCCTTTTTTGTAGCTCTCCACTCCTTCCAAGTTACCGTCTCTCACTTTCTCAAACTGAAGGGATGGCTCACATCAAGCATCACGATGCCTAATTTTAACGCGATACCTAAGCTTACTCCAAGAAACGTGATGCCTCATCAAGCATCACAAAACACGGCTCTATGAGAATCATGTGAATTTCACAAGGCCAATGCTTGCCCGCTTCGACGACTGCAAATTGATTCACCTGCACCAAGACCAAACATTGCAGTCCTATCTTATCAGTATAAGACTGTCAATGGTCTACAATTATTGACGGTGATGCTATACTACATGCCGCCAGATGAAAGATCATGACTCACTTGGGAGCTCGCAATAAGCTGTTGTGCATGCTTCTCCGTTTTAGTATTATACATATTCCTATTGAACAAAAATCGCTTTCGATTATTCTTTTAAGCTTTAATTCAAATATATATACCCTGTATGATTACAATTTACAGGTATCATTTGGGCGCACACTATATCAGCAGAGTCTGAATAGCAACCATCTACTATTTTTACTGGTAATAATTTACTTGCGTGTCATTAGCAAGTCGTTCACTCACTTGTCTAGACCTAACATTAAGCTGTGGAATCGAGCAATGGCTCTACGGTCTTAAAAAAAGGGAAGTCGCTTCAGAATGCTACCCGTATATGTACATGGTTTGCACCATGCACGCATTCACAAACACCTTTAAAAGGGAAACTTCAAACTGTCACGGTTTTCTCCACCAGTCAACATATAAAGGAAATTTTCTAGACTTCGTGGATCTTTTTGAATCCCTACGAAACGCCAGCTGCTACAATGATTCACATTTGTGACTAAAGATTAAATGATGCTTAATAATACAAACAAGTAAACACAAGGTAATGCCATAAACAAATCTTGTTGCACATAACACAAAAGAGACGATCAGCTCTGTTAATTCACAGAAGGCTTTGCACTTTCGATTGCCAAAATTTATGTACAACAATGGTAAAGCTTTGGGCAACAATATTTCCCATGAATGAGATGGCAAAAACCAATCGCCCACATGCTAGGCGGTGAAATGTCCCGTCAAAAAGATGATGGTACAATCTCAGTAAATCAATACTCGGTCCTCTCATATGGTCCGAAATGCCACCCAAGTCAAGAAGAGGACAGCCAATGGAGAGAATTTCTTTTGAAAGAATAACTGGACCTCTAAACAAAAGCCTTATACGCTTTTCAAAGCCTCAGACCTAAACATCATGCCACATGGCTGCTTTCTTTTACTTTTGTGCCTGGGCCATAAACACTTCTGCAACGATCCTCAAAAGAGCCCACAAGTTGTGCCACTACTTCATCAAAAAACATGTTAGCAACCTGCATACAAAATTAACAAAATCTCAGATATGTGAAACCTCGAGCATACAGTTCCCATGTAGTTTGTGCATATCACATGCGTTTGCATGTATGTGCATGTCTCTTGAAAAGTGAGTGTGTGAGTGTGAGTGTGAGTGTGTGTGTGTGTGTGTGTGTGTGTGTGTGTGTGTGTGTGTGTGCATGCACACATACGTGTGGGAACAAGCATATGCATGTGTACTGCATTCCATGCACATGAATGTGTACACAACATTACGATGTGTATCTGTGCATAGAGTTTTGAAGGAACAACGGCAATATGTCTCGGTTTGCTTGATACTTTGAGAAACTGTTAATTGAATTTTTTTTGTCTTGGACAGCTTGATAAACACACAAAGTGTTGAATGACCAACCTTCCTGTAGAGAGGAGATCTAAATTGAAAATCAACTAGAAAATGGAGATTGCAAGAGCCTGCCTCTGGTCCAGGACTGAACTCCCAAACATTATTCAGATATTCAAAAAGCTTGCTGTTTGAAACAGAAGTCTGGAAAAGATAACGGAAGCGTAAGCAGGCATTCACAACCTTATATTTTGCTTCTGTTTTAATTGATCCCAGTGATATCTACAATTTTAATTAATCCTGGTTATATGTACTAAATAAATTCTAAAATCAGTGAAACAATCTTAGATTCTGAATTTGTACCTTTGTTAATAATGTGTAAGCAGGCATTCACAACATCATCTTTTGCTTTTATTTTAATTCTTCCTGGTGATATCTACCAACACCCTTCTAAAATCAGTGAAAGAGAATGAGAATCTGAACTTACCTTTATTAATGTGGGCCTCTTGAGCTCAACATGAGAAGTGTAGCGCTCAACAAAGAACTTGAATCCAATCTCTAACTCTGCATCAAGCCTGTCTTCACCCTTGCGCCACAAGACCTTTGACTTCTGGCACCATGGGACAAAATCCTCATACAAATCTACTGCAGCTACAACAGCATATAGCTGTTCCGGAGAATACCTGAAATCAATCTCAATCTCAATCTCAATCTCAATCTCAATCTCTCTCTCTCTCTCTCTCTCTCTCTCTCTCTCTCTCTCTCTCTCTCTCTCTCTCTCTCTCTCTCTCTCTCTCTCTCTCTCTCTCTCTCTCTCTCTCTCTCTCTCTCTCTCTCTCTCTCTCTCTCTCTCTCTCTCTCTCTCTCTCTCTCTCTCTCTCTCTCTCTCTCTCTCTCTCTCTCTCTCTCTCTCTCTCTCTCTCTCTCTCTCTCCCCCCCCCCCCCCCCCCTCCCCAAGGTACACCCTGCAGTTTGGAACTGCAATGGAGATCTATGGACACACCTAGAGAGATTGGAGGTGTCCAGAGGTAGAGACATCATTATACTGACACAGACACATGAAAGCCCCGATCGGAGCCTACCTCGAGTTCAGGGTTTCCAGTGGAGTCCACATACAGAGAGTGTACATGCCAGCACACTACGAGAGGAACAGGAGTAGCCATACTCTTCAGAGATGAACTTCAGAGCAGGATACAGATAGTCGCACGTGATTCACGGGCCAGATATCCGTGGATCCAACTACAGCTCTCACAGGTGCAGATCATCTACATAGAGTTTTGCTACTTTGCTCCTCCTCGCTCGCAGTTCGCTATCATAGATCGAGAGAAGGACTCACCATACACCTGCTTGTCAGAGAAGAGTACAAAATACTTTGCATTAGGGGAAGTCTTCCTTATGGGAGACTTCAATGCCGGGACGGGCAGTAATCAGTGTCAAACAACTGACCCAGAGGATCCA
>CM035444.1:107379740-107384740 GCA_020310875.1 Ceratopteris richardii
ACATTAATTTTTAGGAAGTGTGAGTTATGTGATGGAGTGCAGAGGAGATGAGATTGGTTTCACAAACCAATCCATGTTGTTGCTCACATACTCCATCCATTCTGGAGATCCGAAGAGCAAAATGTTGACGAAGCCTTAGAAGATAGTTGGATAGAGTATGTGAAGCGTTGGACGGAAGGAGATCTAGGTCTCCAGGCCCGGTTGGAGAGTAAGCGGTTGCGGCTCCGTTGCATGGAGCGATACTTTGGATAGCCCACTGCACAACTACGAGAGAACCAAGTTACTCCTGCAACTTGGTGGGAGAAATATGGAGTAGGCACTTCTCTATTGGTGAGTAATTATCAAATTATCATGAAGTATTATGACTCATGAGCAGTGTTGCATACGCAACGCGTTGCGAACCTTCGCAACGTACGCAACGCAACGCCGCGTTGCGTACGCGTTCGCAACGCGTTGCGTATATTTTAAAAAAAAAAGGGCCCTTCCAGCGGGCCGAAAACGGCCCGCTGGAGGGCCCTTTGTCATTTCATTCCAGTGACCAGTCTTCCAGAGCAGTGAGCACAGCGCGGGCAGAGACAAGTCGAGAGAGAGAGAGAGAGAGAGAGAGAGAGAGAGAGAGAAAGAGAAAGAGAGAGAGAGAGAGAGAGAGAGAGAGAGAGTTTACAGCAGTCAAGAACTTTCAACCATCATGCCTAGAGCTAAACAAGGTTGTTGGCAATATGTCACGAGCCAAGGAAAGTTTGGAACAGGAGGTAGTGAGAGATGGACCTGCAATTTGTGTGGGTACAAAGGGACAGGAGGGGCAGATAGAATAAAAGCACATTTAGCACGTTTTGGAGGTATAGGAGTTGGTCCTTGCTCTAAACCAATGCCAGAGAAGATGAAAGAAGAGCTTTTGGAATGGGTTGCAGCACGGGAAATGAGAAGAGGGGTTAGAGCATCAACAGAAACACTTAGTAGTGCACAGAGCTCTATTCCTCCAGGACATTCATCCCATGCATCTCAAGGGGAGTTTCCTTCAGCCCCTCTTGTTGAGGACTTGGAGACAGAGGAGGTAGCACATGCATCAGGGCAGCAGCAAAAGAGACCACGGGAGAGTCAGAGCATTGCTACAGGTCGTGGCAGCCTACATGCATCATCCATACGGGCTAGTTTGCAAAAGCAAGGGAAGCAGGAGGCCACCCAAGGTATTATGAGGCTCTTCATTAAATGTGGTTTAAGTTTTAATGTGGTGCGCACTCCCGCATGGAAAGAGGCCATGAAAATGGTGAGTAGGCTTGGGATTGAGTGGGAAGGGCCTTCTTATGAAGAGCTAAGAGGAAGTGAGCTGAGAAGAACAAAAGAAATTGTGCAAAAGCAATTGGAGCCTATGGCGGAGACCTGGAAGAAATATGGCTGCACTTTGATGTGTGATGGATGGACAGACATTAGGAAAAGAAATGTATATAATATACTTGTTCATTGTTGCAAAGGTACCATGTTCCTACGTGCCATTGATGCATCTACTCCAGGCCTATCCATCACAGGGGAGTACATTTTTGGACATATCAGACAGGCAGTCTTGGAGATTGGAGTGCAGAATGTTGTCCAAGTCATAACGGACAACGGAAGTAATTGTGTTTCCATGGGGCAGATGTTAGAGCAGGAGTTCCCATCCATTGTATGGACTCCATGTGCAGCTCATAGCATAGACTTATTGATTGAGGATGTTGGGAAGGTCCCTTGGATACATGATATTTTTTCCACATGAGAGAGTGGTCACCTTGTTCACGAAGAGGCCAAAGTTGCTTTCCATTTTCAGATCATACAGTGATTTGGAGCTTCTTAGGCCAGCAAAGACTAGATTTGCTTATATGTGCATTGTGATGGAGAGATTGCTTCGAGTGAGGCAATCACTTATGCAGACAGTTGTTTCTCAGGAGTGGCTTGCATGGAGTGGCCATACATGCAGTAAAGCAGAGTCAGTACGCATTACATGTTTGAGTGACAGTTTTTGGAGAGAGGTAGAGGCTTTGGTGGGAGTGATGCAGCCTCTATACTCCATGCTACGCATTGTTGACATGGAGGGGAGTACTATAGGCCTCGTTTACGAGTATATGGACCGTGTTGGGGAGTCCCTTGGTCGATGCACTTCTATTTCTTCAGACAGGTATGCCATATGCATTTTGATAATGTTACATTCAAATTTTATTATTCTTATTTATATTACTAATCATCAATGACATGTCACCTGCATTCACATTGATTCTTGATTCTTGACTCTTGGATAAATAGGCTTGATGAGATTAGATCTATATGGAGGGATCGATGGGGTTGGTTCCATCGACCGATTCATGGTATGGCTCACATTCTACACCCATTATGGAGAACTGAGAGGCAGATGTTGGATCATGAGCTTGACAGTGCATGGACTTCATACATAGGTAGATTATATCCTGATGATATTGATATGCGCTTGACACTTGAGGATCAGCTCCTACTATTCCGGAACTATGGGGGTAGTTTTGGGAAAGATACCGCCATGCTCCGGTCTAGTCAGTTGTCACCTGTGTCTTGGTGGGAGAAATATGGCCTATCTGCACCTGAGTTGGTAAGTAGTAAGTACAAACTTCTAAGTTTCATTTAAATTTTAATTCATAATTTTGAACTCATAATTCAAGCAAATAATGCATACTTTTTATGGAACATGCAGAGATCAGTTGCCATCCGCGTTCTTTCACAGGACTGTAGCGCTAGTCCATGTGAAAGAAATTGGAGCACTTGGGCCCTCTTCCACACAAAGAAGAGGAATCGCTTATCTACTGCACAGTTGGAGCGGCTAGTATATTGCCACTGCAACTTGCGCCTTTTGGAGAGCGGAGGTCATACAGCAGATGTGCGACAGGTCAACATTGACCACATTGACATAGAGAAGGTCCATGAGATGCCTACTATACCTTCAGAGGAGTTGGACCTTTACAGCATGTTATATCAGGAGTTGACCGAGCCACAGCATCAGACTCGCTCCCAGAGACGTACTCGATCACGAGCCGTAGCATTTGCAGGGGCCTCTACTAGTTCCGCTCCACATGGTAGAGAGGATGAGGATGAGGATGAGGATGAGGATGGACCTTTACAGCATGTTATATCAGGAGTTGACCGAGCCACAGCATCAGACTCGCTCCCAGAGACGTACTCGATCACGAGCCGTAGCATTTGCAGGGGCCTCTACTAGTTCCGCTCCACATGGTAGAGAGGATGAGGATGAGGATGAGGATGAGGATGAGCCTGATGAGGATGAGTTTTCATCAGATACTGAGTCAGATTCTGATGATTGACTCTTGGACTGACTTATATTTGTATATTTATTTGGACATGTCACATGAGTCATGACTCATGACTGATGAGTCATTAGTCATTGATCAGTCATCAGTGGTTATGGACATTGGATATGTATTTATGACATCAGACATTTAGATGATAGTATGATTGTCTTGACTCTTGACTTTTATTTTGACTCTTTGAGATGACTCATGTACCTAGATTTTGCATTATAATTGATTATTGTATTTTGTGGCATGTGCTCATTGCTCACTTCCAAGTTCCATCTCCATTCTTGTCACTTGAGTATTTGAGTTTTAAGGGTGATTTGTGAATTTATTGAGTATTCCTATGAAGTTTGAAATGTGATCTATATTAAAAGTTAATGTGCATTCACATTGTGATCAAATTTCTAAGTTGAAATGCAGGTCAGGTGTCGACGTCAAATGATCTATATATGAAATGTTTAAACGTTGATATATAATGCTTATGTGTGTTTTTGCATATATTAAAGCATTTATAAGAGGATTTATACAGTTAGGGTATTGAAAATCTAAAAAAATAATAAAAATTTGATTAAAAAAGTTGAATTATAGGCAACTTTATCGCAACTTTAGGTTCGCAACTTCATCACGTTGCTAACGCGTTGCCTACGACGTTGCCATCCCGTTGCTAACCACACTGCGAGTCATGAGTCATGGCTCAATCAACATTGTTTTTCTTTGTTTCGTACTATTAGAGAAAGTTGGCACCCCACATATTATCACAAGATTGTAGCACTGGACCCACTGAACGGAATTGGAGTACATGGGCTCTTTTTCATACGAAAAAGAGAAACAGATTGAGTCCTACACAACTTGAGAAGTTAGTGTATACACACTGCAATCTCAAGTTGTTGGAGAGCAAAGGAAGTCATATTGCACCTCTACAGGTAACTTGAAGTATATTGATGCATTTCTAAAATCAATTTGCAATTCTTTAAGGCTAAAGCACATAATACATTACTAATTTACTTGATTGTTTATGTAGGTTAATGTTGACTCCATCGACATTGGACAGATTAAAGATATCCCTCAAATTCCACAGGAAGAGAAAGATATCTTTACCATGTTATTTAAAGAGTCTCAACAATTTATGAGACAAACAAGCAGGAGTGCAAGATCTGGTAATAGATTAGGTACCTTGAAAATTGAAATTACCAATAATGTTCACAAGTCTAGAGGCTATAGCTTATAATGTTACTAATCCATTATAACTTTCTATCAACATATCTTGATCAGCCATCTACGAGTCGAAGACCTTCAAAGATTACTTCTCGACGAGGTAGACGAGGGCGTGGAGAGCGGACTCCAGTCTAGTAGCAGGGAGGACCTAGAGATGGAGGAAGCTCCAGTTGATGATTGGGAGGAGAGATCAGCATCATCTAGCAGAGATGATGATTTACGAGCTAGACCTTGGCAGACTAGAGAGGATTATAGCACTGACACTTCATCATGAGCTAGTTCTTTTGATGAGGATGCCATAGATGATGCCATTGACTCTTGATTTTTGGGTCTTTTGTATTGATCTCTTAACTTTTGACTCTTGAGATATGCTTGTTTCTATATAGCATGCTTCATATGCTTCACTTTCTACTCAGTGACAGATGGTTGACTTATGAATCATGATACATGATGTATCATGTATTATTTTTTGCTAGC
>CM035444.1:107394740-107497240 GCA_020310875.1 Ceratopteris richardii
GGGGTTTGAATCCTACAGGCCACAACAAAACACCCCTCATCATTTGTGGTGAGAAGTTTAAACAAGCCCCTTCGAGGGAGTGTGGGGCTTCGGGCACTCGATCATTTAAGGCCTTCAGACTATTCAATTCAAAAGAGTATTTTCATTTGGCCTTAGGGCTATCCCTTCCCCAACTTGAGCTCTGTAATCCTAGTTGTGCTAGGTGTCTAACCCTTGCTTTGTGGGATGTGAGGGGTCCATAAATGCTATGCTCGCCATCACTTATACTTTCAATTTATTCAGGCTTAATTGAAAGAGTAAATCTCTAGGATCGAACTTCCCTTTTTTTTTTAACTATGTTGACACACACTTCCGTGATGAGACCACTTTACCACATTTTCACAATGCGCATTGGCATGTTAGCTTTTAGTGATGAACGTCGAATCAATCGAAGGGAAAGGTGAATTCAATGAGCTTAGTGAGTTGCAAGGAAATAGAGGAATACCTCCTTCCATGAATTAATTGAAAGAACAATTATACAAGAGAAGAGGTCATAGTGCCCTTCGAACCTCCCTTATCCCATAAAGAGGGAGAAAGCAAGGCAACTTTGACAACCCAAAGGCAAAGCTACTTTCGCAGTCGAAATCTTTATTGAAAGTTACAAAGAGGCTAGTTTGGACAATAAGGTTCAACCGAACTTCCTCTTAAAAAAAAAATGAAAAAATAGAGGGAATAGTTGAATGAAGAATGGATGAATTTGGTACTTGAGATTTATGATGGACCAATTTTGCAATGAAAAGTACTTGTTTTATGATGAAGTGAGTGTGTGAGGTATGGTGCATGCGTAGAAGTGATCATGGAAGCGAGTGGGTAGGACAAGAGTGGTGAGAAATGTGGGTTATGAAGGGTAATGGGAATGGTGAGAATAGGCGAAGTGAAGAAAGAAAATGAGTGGGATGAAGTGAAACAAAGAAGAATGACTCATAAATAGATTTTATATGTGAAGGGAAGGATGAAACAATGAGTTTCCTTGAGATTTGTTGTGATGAGTGTAGCTCAGTGATGAGTAGCACCTCCTTTAATGTCAATCCGAAGACCTCGAGCAAGTGGCGGCACAAGTGCGTGAGTGAGAAGCACACAAGCATGCACACACATACACACACACGCGCACACAAGGCAAGACAAAGAGTGAGAATCAATGGAGCTTTTAGATTACTTTCAAAGTGCTCTTACAAGTTCGTTTCAATTACAATCTAACCCCAAAAATGAGCTCTCTAGCTCCTTTTATAGTTTTTGACTAGCTTTTGGCCCTGTCCAGACCTAGTGTCCGGCCTAGTTAAAAATTAGGTTCCAGGGCTTATTTGGGGGCTCAAACGAGATCTAAAAATTATGAAAATTGGTACGCAACTACTTCTAAGGCTCCTCAAGCTCAAGGACTCCTTGGCTTGCACAAAATGGAGCTACAAAAATGTGAAATGAGATTTACAATGATTATTAGTGATAAAAATCACTGTTGTTGTAGGGATTTCTTCTAGTGATCTGCCATACATATCTTCAAGCTCCCTACTTGCTCTTCTTCCCTGCATGTCCATCTCTCTGATTTGCATTAATGTCGTGAAAAAATATTGGCCTACTTGCCAGATCTTCTTTGACTGCCTTGTTTGCTTGTGCTGTCCCTTCGCTCGCTTGTGCTGTCCCTTCGCTCTGACTCCCTTCTTTGACTTTCACGTCTTGTAGGTCCTGATGTACCAAGGCTACTGCCAACACCCCCCCCACTCTCGCGTCTGTCGCCCCTGACAGACCCTTGTCTAGCTGCTTTTTGGACGTAGTATTGTACAACATCGGCGGCGAGGTGGTGTTCTTCTAACCTGAGTCCCCTTGCTAGATCTGTCAGCAATGCATCCCAATTGACTGGCCCTGGGACATCTGGATGTGGCACCCGTAACTGCTCTGAGTGAATGGTTCGCTCCACAGCAAATAAATGGAGGAGATGTGAGGGTCTGGGTACAAATATTTCTGAGTGGTATTCCCAGAACCCTGTTATGAACATCTCTTCGAATGTTTGTTTAAAGCAGGCTGGGAGGTATTTTATTCTGGCGTGCCAAGCGTATATCACCTCTATTGAAGGAGTGGTGCTCATGTCATAAACTAAATCTTGGTTTCCTGTAAGGAATCCGACGCCTGAGAAGTGTGGGTCCTTGATATTCTTGAATGTCCTGAATGTAATAAGCATTAACTCAAAAATTTTCATGCACATCTGGGCCATTACATCAGGGGTATTCCTTAATCGGATGCTCCAGTGCCGTATAGTGGAAATCATGTAATTGACGGTGGGAGGCCCTTGAGGGGGTGCTAGATAGACGTAGTTTAACCATTTGGCGCATCCCTTGATAGTCTTGACTGCAATGGTAAACTCTGGCCATGTGCGTCTGCGGAGTACAGGAACATAACAAGGGTTATATTTAATAAAAAGAGGCATATTCGTCCAGGTGCGAACCATCTCCGGGTAGGTTTCGAGGAGTCGGATCCTCCAAGTGGGTTGATGAATGGATCCTTTTTTAGCGCTCTCTGGGATGTCATCTGGCCCAAATTGTGTAGCAAACGTTGGAGGTTTGCCACATCTATGTTGGATTTCTGCATTGTAGTCCGCCAGGAGTATACAATATGGCACGTATTGATCATCATTGGTTCCGATCCATCTATGGTGGGACATGCTGCGGAAGTATTCTGATTTGATAATAGTGTCCTCTATCTTTGCCATAGATTGGATTTGAACTGCCACTCGATCTTCATGAGTTGATGCCGTTTTCTCTAGTGTTTGGAGCCACTCAGGTACTTCGATTTCTAACGTATCCATTCCTTCTGCGGTTTGCTCACCACCTGGCATTGGCATAGGAACGTAAGGTTCCTCATACGTCTCATCTACCTCGATGGGTACCAAATCCTCGGGTTCAGGTTCGACAACTGGAGAGGGTTGCCTTTCATGTGTGAGTAATCTTGCCTGTAATTCGGCCACCTGCTCTTTCAATGCCTTGACTTCCTCTGAAGTCGTGGTCGTTTCCGTGACTTTGGGTGCTGTCTGTTGCTCTTGGAGTTGATTGCGCAGCGCATCACGTTCCCTTTCCAAGTCATCATGAGCTTCTAATAGATCTGCATAGCTGTCCAAGATGGTCTTCATTGTCTCTGAGGGCACAGCTTTAAACTGCTCTGGATCAATTTCGTGTGGAGAGCCTTCCATTGCTGCTTCTAGATTTGCTTCATTTTGCTGCTGCAGTCTCTTGTTTTCCTCAAGGGCGGCCGCCATGTGTTTTCTGAGAAGTGCCAGGTTACGCCGGACTTTGAGATTATCGGCTTGGTATACCTCGAGCAAAGCTTCTAGTTGTTTGGCACCTGATTCTGTCGATGGTTGGGGTGCCGCCAATAATGTTTGGTGAGCCTGCTCAAGCGTCGTGTAGCGTTGATTCAGTTCTGCATTTTCTGTTTGTAGAATGTGAAACTGTCTTTGTAAGTTCTGATGGTGCGTTTCCAGTTGCTGGTACCGGCTGTCCAGAGCTTTGTACTCATTCTGGAGCTGGTATACACATTGGTTTAATGCTAAAAATATGTTATTTACATTAAATAATGCTGGGAGGGGTGAAGATGCAGGGGGAATGGGGGCGGGAATGGGAGAGGTGAATGATGTGGATGTACGTGGAGATGTGGGTGGAGGGGGTATGGGTGATGAAGGTGGCATGGGGGGAGGGAGCGGTGTTGTGGCAGGTGATGTTTCCATCGTGTCAACTGTTTGAGTGACGGTGTAGATGGGAATCGTTGGTGGAGTGGATGTGACATCGGTGAACAGGGTGGTGAAGGTGGGCATGGTGACTCCCCCGTATTGGATTCCCGGAGAGAGTGGGATGCCCATGACCACGGTAGTGGTAGTGGATGTGGTAGTGTTAGTGTCCGGTGGTGGAGTGAATTGTGTAGTGTGAGGTGGGGATGGGGGTGACAACGGTGCTTCCTGATATTCTTCTGCTTGCGCTGCCTCGCCTGGTGCTGATGTATTGATGTGAATTTGCTTCCCGGACCTCCTGGGACGAACGGGAACTCTTTTTTCAAACCTGTGGATGTAGGCCATTGCCTCATGAATGGCCTCGTCCAGTCCTACAGCGTCGGCATGAAGGTTCATGGACTCAATGAACAACTCGTCCACACCTTCCTCAGCTAGCAAGTCGTTCATGAGTCTTTTGCCCTGTTCTAGAGACATCTGATGCTGTTCCTGAACCAGTCGCATGGTTCGATATAGTCTCTTGATTTGTGCCGAATATGTTGGGGCACTTGCTAACTCGGAGAGTTCGTCATATTCTTGATGTTGTTCTTCGTCGGCCTCTTCTTCATCTCCTCCTGCCTCTTGTTCATCTACATCGACTTCTACAGTTTGTGGTTGGGTGGGGGCCGATGTTGTTTGGGGTCGCGGTTCCTGAGCTCGCGCTGCTTCGGCTTCGAGGTTAGAGTCATAGATTAATCTGGCAATTTCTTCATCCGTGAGGTCCTCAAGAGTAAATCCCTGCGGAAATTCCAAATCGGATGGAATGGGTGGAAACACCAGATTAGGCCCCTCTGTGCTTGGTCTTGGTAACCGGATTGTGAATGGCCTAACTCGTCGTGTCTGGGGAGGAGTGATTTCTGGTGTAGCGGTAGCTCCCCTTGGTTGAGCACAGGGTAGTTGGACTCCCCCCCTCATCTTCTTTGATGGGGGACCTGCTGCTGATAGTCTTCTCTGGAATTCTTGGACTCGGGACCATACAAGTGCCCGCTGAACAGGCACGTCATAAGCCAAGCATCTATAGATTATTCTGGTCAAAGCACAACACCCGTGGAGCACATTCTTCTGTTTTTTGTTCCACCTTTGATGCGCTAGGTGGATCTGATCTATGATCCAGTGTGGTACATTGATGGGCAGGCTTTCGGTTTCTGCTAGATATAAACTGAACCATATTTTTTTTGGGGGCATTGTGAAGCGTTCTTGGGCGGGAAAAGCAAAATGTTGCATGATGGTTCGCAGGTGAAGCGCAATGGTAGGTGTCATCGCAACCATGTCCTTCAGCTTATTAAGATCTTTGTGCTTCATTCGACCTGGAACCATGGTTTCCTTTTCTGTTGGGATGTGCATGCCATACATACCCAATGCTTCTCTTACCAGATTGAGGGTCAACTTGAATCTTTTAAGCTCATTACCCGGCAGCAGTGATGGCAGCACAAAGGTGCTGTCGCCGCCCTTGGCTCTGCTTGGTGTGATGGTACTGATCAGATAAGAACATCGTAAAAAATCCGGCTTTGGTAAGTGAGTCCTGAAATAACTTTCCACACCTGCTTTGACCCAAACTGATCTCATGACTTCGGCATTTTGGTAGCTTTCAAACTCGCGTGCGAAAAAGTGGTATCGACCCCATTTGCCATTGAACTCCAATTCTGCTTCCCAGAAGTAGGTTCCATCGCCCAGTGGTCCAGCAACATCACTGAACCAATGCGCATGCTTACCTACTTGAGAAGTGTGTCCTTGAGGAGGATCCTGAATGGGGATCACATGCACTGCTTGGAGCTCTTGCGGTCTTGCTGTGAGACGTGGCTCAAGGAGAAGTGTTTCTATGTCCACAATCTGGGCACCAGATCCGGCTTGAGAACTAGTACCTGCTTCTGCCATGGCCCTGTTCGTTGGTTGGTTCTGTGAGAATATAGAACCAAGTGTTAACATCGTAATGGACAGACTAAATCCGTTGTTGTCCCCGTTACAACATTAACATGAGGTGGGTGATGGGTTAGTGGTTAGTAAGTGCATGAAGACAGTGTGTGTATTTAGTGCTTGTGTTGTCCTAGGAGACTACTGCAGTTAGTAAGTAGGTATGGATTTACAAATTGGGGTCGGGGGGTTTATTACAGGCCCTAGGCTGCCAAATGCAGTGAGTGGGCTTTGCCTTCGGTTTCGGAGAGTCTCTACAGAGCCTTCTCGGTGTCGTGGTTTGAAGATGAGGCCTTTTCGGGACCCATTTACAATTGATTACATGTACGCTCTTGGGTTTTGGTGTGTACATGAGTGTCGAGAACGAGTGAAATCTGGCAGTATGCGTCGCTGCGTTATGCTGTTTAAGTTGTGGCCTCAGCGTAGCTACTTGTGCCATCAAGCAAGCCTTAGGCACCCAAATTTGTCTTGATTGTGGGCTTGCCTTCATCGACTTCTTGGGCACCCAAATAGATTTTACTTTAGCAGAAGAATTTTTGAAAGACTTCTTATTAGCGTTGCGTTGTTGGTCACTAATAAGAGGCTTTGCCCCTGTAGTTGACGGTGGTGCAACCGGTCGTTCGCCTTTCCGCACCCATACCTGGTCTATTTTCTGGGCTGTTCTGCTGCGCAGGTACTTTTGATCTCTGACATAGGTAGTACCCTGCTTCTTCTGCCTTTGATCCACCTTGGGTTGCTGCCTCCTTCTAGCCTTTGGAAAGGAAGGGAGTTCCGTTGCATTCCTGACTCCTTTTTTGCAAATATCATTCCTCTGCAACACATAGTTTTGGACAAGAACAGCATGGTCATCTTCATGTGTACCCCTGGAAGGACCAGGAGTCTGTGCCTTTCCTAGTTCCTTGAGTGCTCCATTGTCTAATTCTACTGTAACTCGACTATGATTGACCCAAACCTGGAGAAGTCCACTTCTTAGGTTTAGGTTGACTGCTTGGTCATAGATCCAATCCTGACCCAAGACGAGAGGTTCAGTGAGATCCTCATCTTGACACACTAGTACTTTAACGGTCATTGCCTCCTCGTGAATGTAGAGGGGAAGTTCCACCTCGCCCATGCAAGGGGTTTCCACGCCTCCCAATCCTATGAGGTATGCTTCCACAGGATGGACAGTTAACTGTAACTCTTGACAGTAAGACAACTTAACAGCACTAGTGGCAGCACCTGAGTCAATCAAGGCTCTTACGGTCCTTGTACTCTTTCCTTGTCCTATGTCTATGGTTATGAAAGGACGTCTATCAATTATTCTATTCGAGCGGGTTCCTGCAACTTCACACATGGCTATGGGAAATCCTTGGTCTGCATAGTCATTCGCTCCAGGCTGATCTCTACCTTGCCTTGGTAATTTCATCCTTCTGATGCGTTCTAAAGCCTCTGCTTGAGCTTCTTCTCTAATTCTCTTTTCTTCCTCTTTGCGTTTCTTAGCAGTGTTGAGTCGGCTGAGCATTTCCTCCGTGAGGGGTTCCTGGTACAACTTGACTCTGCATCCGCTAATATAGTTAGGGAGAACATCACCCTCTAATGTGGCCAATTGTACTGCGCCACTTGTGGAGATCCTATTGATGATCATAGGTCCGTAGCCTCGCTTTTCTAGCTTCCTTGCGTGTTGTTTCAGTGTATAGACTAAGACTAGATCTCCCGTTTTCAAGCCTTTATCCTTCACGTGGGCATCAAAGTATGCCTTCTGTCTCTTCTTGGCTGCATATATCCCTGCAGCGGCTCTCAGTCTTGTTTCTCCTAATCGTTCAAGGTCAAGGATCCTAGAGGAGAGCTCATGACCTGTCCATTCGTGCTCTTGTGCTACTCTCAATGTGGGGATCAGGAAGTCCAAGGGTAGCACAGCGTTTTGGCCGAAAACCATCTGGAAGGGGGTGGCTTGGAGTACCGTTTTATAGGCAACTCGGTATGCCCAAACAGCATGGTGTAGCTGTTTGTCCCAATCAGAGCGTTTAGTGTTCACTAGTTTCGTCAATACATTGCATAAAATCTTATTAGTGCTCTCAGCTTGTCCATTAGCTTGAGGGTGATAAGGGGCAGACTTCTTGTGTATTACCAAGAATTCTTGGAGCAGATTTTCAATCACTTCGTTCAAGAAATGAGTGCCTCTATCGCTTACAAGCTCTATAGGTAGCCCATATCTCGTGAACACATTCTCAAACAAGAATTTGGCAGTTGTTTGAGCATCGTTCTTGGTTGTAGCTTTTACCTCTACCCACTTGGTGAGATAATCTGTTGCCACAATGATGTATTCCGCATGAGAACCCTTAGCTGGGGGATTAATAGGACCTACGAAGTCTATTCCCCACTTAGAGAATGCACGTCCACCCATCATAGGTTTCAGTGGCATCTCATCTTTGCGTATAGGATACTGAGTCCTCTGACAGACATCACACCGTTTCACATAGGTATGTGCATCCATGTGAAGTGTAGGCCACCAAAAGCCCGCAAATAGTATTGCCTTGATTACCCGATCTGGTCCAAAGTGTCCTCCTGCTACACCTTGGTGAGCAGTTTCTAAGATCTTAAGATACTCACTTTCATGGACACACAGTCTCAGGTAACCATCTTTACCGCGCTTATATAGATTATCACCTATGAGTGAATAATCCAGGGCTTCTTGTTCTAAACTCCTTTTCCTAGCTAGAGTCATGTCTGGGGGGAATGTGTTTGTCCGCAAGAATGATACTAGAGGTTCGCTCCAATCTGGCACAATGGATACTTGATAGAGAGTGACATGTTCCACAGGTGGTTTAGTGCAACAGATTGGGCATTCCTTGCACAACTTTTGGACTTCCGCTTCCATGGTTGGCCAGTGCACTCCGAATCTCTTTAGAGTCTGTAAAGTTCGTTGTTTTGAATGGTGTTGCTCTAGTGCACCTACATGTGCTAATTGCAACCATTTAGCGTACTCATCCTCTTCTACGCAACAAGCCAAGATCCCTTGATCTGTGTGCTTGTACATGCTTCCTGCCATGATGTGGTATTTTTGGGCTTTTACAACCTCTCTATTCCGTGTGTTTACCACTGGATGGTTAGGCCCATAGGTCAATACTGGTACTATTGGCTTGGCCCACTGCGGCACCACTTCCAAATTAAACAAGTAAGCATCAGGAAGGTCATCTGACACTCCTTGTGGGGCTTCTCCCGATGTGAGCCTAGAGAGATGATCGGCTCTCAAATGAGTCCTACCTTTCCTTACCACAACCTCAAAATCGTATTCCATTAGCAGGAGAAACCATCTCACTAATCTTCCTGTATTGCATGGCTTGTTTACGAGATATAACAATGCCTGATGATCAGTAAAAAATTTAAACTTATTTGCAAGCAAATAGTGCCTAAATTTCTTGACTGCATATACCATGCCTAATCCTTCGCGCTCTGTAGTGGTGTAATTCCGTTCAGCCGCATTCAATTGTCTGCTGGCATAGGCAATTGGAAGATCCATATTACCTTCACCAGTAGGTTGTGCAAGCACACATCCAATAGCATAATTGGATGCATCCACATGAACATGGAAAGGCTTATTCCAATCTGGTGTGGTCAAGATTGGTGCTGAACATAATCTTCGTTTAAGCTCTTGGAAGGAATTCTCACATTCATCCGTCCACTCAAAGTTAGTCAGAAGTCCGTACATGGGCTTTGCGATGACAGCATACATGTGGATGAAACGTCGGTAATACCCACAATGCCCCATGAAAGCTTGTACTTCCTTGACATTCTTTGGCCTAGGTAGCTCCGCTATGGCTCTCACTTTTTCTTCGTCAGTAGATATGCCATTCTTTGACACTATATGTCCTAGGATCTTGCCTTGCCTGACCATAAAAACACACTTTTCGGGGTTCAGGCAGACTTGATATTCTCTACATTTGTCAAAGATTTGTTTGAGTTCAGGAATATGGGTTTGCCTAACATTGGAATGAGCACAGAGATCGTCAACGTAGACTTCTAAACTCTTCCTCAGGAACTCCTTAAACACATGGCACATCAGCCTCTGGAAGGTGGCTGGTGCATTGGTAAGCCCAAATGGCATTACTCTAAAAGCAAAAATGCCCCATTCTGTGGCAAAGGCTGTCTTATGCTGATCCTCTGGAGCTATGGCTACTTGATTGTAGCCCGAGAATCCATCAAGGAAACTGTACACTTCCTTGCCTGCCACTCTTTCTAAGAGATGTTCTGTGATGGGAAGCGGATAGTTATCTCGAATCGTGGCGGCATTAACCTTTTTCAAGTTAATGCACACACGCAGCTTGCCATTCTTCTTGGGCACCACTACGATGGGGGATACCCATTCAGTGTGCTCAATTTCATAGATAAATCCGGCTTCGACCAGTCTATCTATCTCTTCCTTGATCTTAGCAGCATAGTTATCGTTATATGTATAAGGCTTTTGCTTAGAGGGTTTGGCATCTGAGGTCATGGGGATGGTGTGTGAGCATATGTCAGGGTCAACACCTTTCAAATCCTTGTAACTCCAAGCGAATACATCTCTGTATTCTCTTAGCAAGGTAATCAATTCGTACTCTTCTTCTTCTGTCAGGTCATGGCCTATATACGTACATCTCTCCTCTCCTTCTTCTAGGGCCACTACGATTTTCTTGGTGGTTTCTTTGTTATCATAGGCCTCTCCTGATTGTGCCTCTCGTTTAGGCATTCTTATCATGACTCTCCTGTCATCTATCTCGTACTTCTTAAAATTTTCTGGGACCTCAAACAAAGATTCTTCCTCCTCTGGTAAAACTTCTTTCTTTCTTCGTTTCTTTCCTTCTTCCTTCGAGGTCATATGTGTTGCTAATCTTACATCATTTGTAACCTCTCCATGCTTCTGAGGTTGAAATTCTACTTCATGGAAGTATTCTTCATCTGATGCAAATGGAGGGTCCATAATGATTGACTCTAGATCGGAGTCACTTGCATCCTCAAATGCATCAGGGCTAGGTTCGCATTCTTCTAGAACTGCCTCTCCCATGATTGGCTCTATGGAGAAAACTGAAATATCATAGCCATCCTCATCACAGTGAGGTGTCCATTGTTCTTCATTGATGGCTACATCCATTGTTGCTAAAATTTCTGCCCAGCCATGGGGTTCAAATTCCTCGTCTGGAAAAACTACAGGTGCATAGGCTGGGTCTTGAATGGGTCTATTGGTTTCGTTTGCACCTATTTCTCTAGCCTTTTCTCTCTTCTCTTCCTCCACTGCTACTTTGCACATCCATAAGTGAGTGTCTTCGTGCATCCAGGAGGATCCTGATCCTATGGAATGCACAGATTCTGTATCATCTTTGGCTCTATGGATGGGATTCCATTGGATAGGAGGGACATCTCTATGAGAATAATCCTTGAGATTGACTTTGGTTGTAACACCTAAGTGCTGCAGGTACAAAGAATTGGTTCCCCAATCCTGTACCACTTGCAACTGTCGCATGAATGGTCTTCCCAAAATCATCTCATAGGCATGATTTTTGCTGAAGTCACATATGGCAAAGGTATGTTCAAACTCGACACCACAGGTGGTGAGAGTTATTCCTTCTAGCAATCCTAGGGGTCTCTCTATGTGACCATCGGCCATCTGCAATTTCATTCTCGTCGGCCTGAGTGCCGGCTTGCCCCAACGCTTCCATAAGGAGGTGGTGGCAATTGCAACTCCTGCACCTGAGTCCAAAATTGCCTTGGTGGTGTAGTCCTGGTAGGTAATGGGAAGGTAGGTGTTCCCTTCTTCACCTTCGCACATATCTCCTATCTTATCCAAGGGAATTTCTGGCACTGTCCTGTGGGATCCTACCCGGAAATGAGGTTTTGCAACTTCAGTTACTCGACTGGCTGCATATTTCCCCGCGTTTAGTCTATCCTCAGGCAGTTCTTTCAAAGTGAGATTGCGCTGCACCTTGGTGTTCGTGACTACCTCCGTGTTCCTTGGTATGACTGAGTCGTCGTTCCTTACCATGACTGTGGGTGCTCTCATACACGTGGATTTTGCTTCCCATGGGCCTGTGAAGTGGGGTAACTCTTGTATGGAATTAGATTCAAAGTCCAATCTCTCGTGAGATTGAGTACTCTCATGTTCCCCGTAAATGGATGGGATGTCTTGTGGGAATTGGTCATGTGCATCGTCCACAAGTTCAAAAGGAGGGGCGACCTCGCTTTCGTTTTCCCATTTGTCTTCTTGAATCTCTCGTAGGAAGTCTGGTGCAAACCGATTCATCGAAGAAGAAGTCTCTGGCTCCGTAGAGTTAGGTACATATGCTATCTGGGAAGGAGGGCTTATTCTATCGTTGGCTCTTTCCTCGGTGTCATAGATAGCTGAGGCACAAGCTTCTTGGGGAGGATTACTTATGCTACTACTTTTCCGAACAGGCTCATAAGCTTTCTGGAAAGGGATGTGGGTTACCTGTGGGGGTACATAAGCTTTCGAGGGAGGCTCCTGTGACCTTTGGGGAGGAAGATAGGCTCCTTGAGGAGGCCCATGGGCTTCCTGAAGAGGCTGGCTTATCCGTTCTCTTGCCCTTTCCTTTCTTTGAGGGGTAGGCTCCTTTTCTGGCTGTGCAATTAGCCTCTCTAATCTTTCTAAGGAAGGAAAGGAGCCTGGTTTAGTGGAATTAGCCACATACACTTCTGACGGGGAATGCTTCATGTTTCTGCTTGCTTTGTCTTTTTCTTGATTTTTTTCTTCCTTGGCAGATCTTGCAATTATTTCTTCTAACTTCTATAGGAATCCATCCAAGTGTAATTGCGTTTTGGCTGAGCCCGAGTAATTGAAAAGGCGACTGGCTTCAAACATAGTCTGAGCCAATGCGACCATTTTCGCGCACAGTTTGGTTCTTTCTATCTCTAGGTCAGCTCTAGGATAGCACTTGGCATGATCCGTGACATTTGGCCCTTCTTGGATTCTGGCCTGATAAGCTTTGAGCATCATGTCTAAGTCTTCAGGAGTGGGATCAGCTAACACTGATCCTACTCTAGGAGGTGGTGGAATCGTATGACGTGGTGGGGAAGGTGGTGGGTCAGATGGAGATGGTAGGGGTGGCGGCGGGGTATTGTGAGAGGGGATTTGAGAGGTGATTTCAGTTATCCTAGCTTTGGTTTCTCTTATGCTTTCCTCAAGTTCACTCATCTTTTTAGCCCATTGTCTTTTCATTCTTTCCCGACTATCTTTCCATGCTCTAGTCCTTTTCTTTGTTATGCTCTCGGTTTCACTAGCCACTGAGTTCTTATCCTGGTTTGTCTCTTGGTTTTGCTGCAATGCCTGAGCTCTAGTGACTACCTGCACTGGTGCAGTGGAAGTGACGCTTCCTGAGGACTCTACAACCAAACCAATCACATTGATCGGAGTGATTTTTGGCATATTATTGGGGTTCTTAGGGCAATCTCGTAAGAGATGTTCTTTTCCACAATCTTGGCAGAAACCTTGGATAGTCACTGACTGGGGTTGTGTAGGTGGAGGTAAGGGACAATCACGAATGAGATGATCTCCTTGGCATCTGTAGCAAGGTCCTCTTGGGAATGGAGGTCTTACTTGCCTAGGTTGAGGCCTGGGGTTGGGGTTTGCATACATGACGTTCGTGTAATCTGACTCCCAACTAGGTTCACTTGGTTCTTCACTATAGTAAGACTCACCATGTTCTGGAGACTGCATGTAGTAAGCCTGGGGACTATCGACATGTGTAGAATCAAAGCTATGGTCACTTGGGTCATTTTCCGAGATCAATGGGGTTACTGGTACTATGGCCCTATTCAGGTTTTCTTTACTGGAATCACGTTAGCATACTTTACTGGAATCACGTTAGCGGGGTTTGGGGGCTGTTGAGCTAGTACCGGTTGGGGTCTCTGTTGGGCCTGATATTGTGGTTGGTAGGTTTGTTGGGGTCTAGCATATTGTGGTGGTGGATTTTGGTGTTGGTATCTGCCTTGTTGGTAGGGCTGCGGGTAGGGTTGCCTAACTGCCTGCTTGTTGTATGGGCAATCTTGTGCGGTGTGATTGGTGTATCTCCGTTCTATGGTGCAGTACTGGCTACTAGGGTTTACTTGGGGTTGAGCCATAATAGGGCAGACATTCGCCATATGGTCACCACCGCATGTATAGCACCTTTTCACAGGGGCAAACCTTGGGATTTGTTTGCTCGATACACCTAATTTCTGAGCTACCTTTTCGGCAAGTTCCTCAATTGATGTGGACTGCGTGGAAGAGTGACTAGATGCACTATCTGAATCTTTGTAGATTTTGGAAAGCTCTAGTTCTTCCCCTAGGTTATCTTCAATGTCAATGCACATGCGTACACACTCTTCTATAGTCCTAGGGTCCTTCAGATACACATAGGATCTCAATTTCGTACTCAGCAATCCATCAAGGAATAAGGCTACTTGTTTAGCAGATGTGGGTAGCTCCGAAATAGGGCACCTCTCAAGATATTGTCTAAATCTTCTTCCTGCAAGTCTCACAGTCTCTTGGGGGGTCTGTTTGAAGCTGTGGATCAATGAGGAGGTATTGTGTCTTATGCCGCTCTTAGAGAACTCTACAATGAATGCCTCTAGGAGTTGGTCTATGCTCCTGAACTGACGCTCATCTAATGGCTGAAACCATGTAAGTGCCGTGTTCCTAAGGGTTAGACCGAAGGCATTGTACTGCGTGAACAGATCTTCCACTTGTTCAGCTCTCAAGACTTGCTTGAACTCTGCCACATGATCATAGGGATCTCCTGTGCCGTCAAAGTAATTCTTCATGGACTTAACTAGCTGGGTGGGTCTCAAAGTTCTTGCGTGCTCTCTAGGTCTCGGCAGAGGGAATCCATCTACATTTCTTTGGTTCCTGTGGGCTCTATGTATCTCATGAGGTTCTACCCTATTCGTCTCTGTTCTCGTTCTTTCTCTGCCTACAGGGTTGGCAAAGCTTACTTCCGGTCTATCTCTACTTCTGTCTCTTTGCGTACCATGAGCTTGGGAAGTTCCCGCCCCAGGGTGACCATAGGATGCATTTGATCTTGGTTGGGGAAAAATAAATTCACCCTTCCACGTGTAGGCATGCCTATCATTTTCTATCACCACGAAGATCCGTTCTGAAGCATGATCTAAATAGGTCACTCTGCCTGGGCTATCCGGATCCTTAAGCTCATAGATCATGATATTTCCTATGTCTGTTGGCTGATTAGACTTATACCTCCAAAAGGCTTCATCAGTTTCTCGATTGAGGAGCAACTCTATGCTCTTGTTGTCTTGGGGGACCCATTCAGGCGTGATAATCCTAGTGAGAACTGATTTACCTCGAGGGGTTCTAGGTTCCGCACCCATGTGCCCTTGCTCCAGGTCACCTAAGTCCGCTTCTGAGATTACATTCCCAAAGTCATCGGTCCTATCAGGGTGACTAGTGACTACATATATAGTTCCTTCTTTGTCCAGGTATGCACCATTTTCAAACTTGACAGCTGGGTGCTCTAGTCCAATGGATTGATCCGGGTTTTTAATCTGGACCACAGATCTTCCTAAGCCGTCCTCATAGATGCTAGCACCTAATCGGTTGGTCCTAAGGTACTCCAGCTGCGTTTTGTAAGGGCCTTCTACCCTGTATAGGTAAGGCACTCCTGAACTTCCCGTAGGTCTGTCCATGCCTTGAGACATCCCTGATTCACTGGTATCAGAGCTGGGGTAGTGAGAGTGGTGGCTCAACTGCTGGGCCCAAGACCTTGCAGTGTGATTGACACTAGCCTCTGAAGACCTAAGGCTTTGTCTTTCCCTTGCTAAATGTCGTCCTGATCTAAGGTTCATATGCCTAACTGATTAACCCACTTTTTTCCAGAGTACAGCCTCGTTGCCAATCAATTGGTACCAGTCACTTGATTCTTTTTAGTTAATTATTGTGTTTATGGTCTTGTCTGATATCACGTCGTCAGGGACACTTGAATGTTCTTCGTACTTTAGGTTGATCGTTCCACGTTAGGTTCGTTTCCTTTATGTTATCGCCAGTGCAGAGATTAAGTTTTTAGCTTGAACTTGAGTTTTTAGGTACTCTTCAACTTGATAACTGCCTACCGTCGCTCTAACTTGCTCCTACCTCTCGTCGTTCTTAGCCTAAGCTATGAATTGACAGAGGGAGTTAAAAGTGTCCAACCTTACTTGTTGATCCCTTGCTTTATGGTGCTCAAGAACCCGGTTCTCAAGCTTGCAAAGAAACCTTGCTTTGTACGCTCTCAGTTGCTCTCAATGGACCTATAAAAGACCCACGGTTAGCTCAATGCTTATATTCAAAGGACACAACCAACAACTTCCATTCATGTAACACAAACACACATCTGCATTGTGACTTTTAGGAAAATAATTCTAAAGACCCCTGACTTTGATCCCCCTGGGTATGGTCAACTTCAAAATACCCTTTCTGAAAATCAATGCATTATCTTTATAAAAAACAGTTGAGGGCGTGTAGTATATGCCACGAGCTTTCCAACAAGCCCAAGAGCTCAAAAATTGGGTTTCGTATGAAAAAGTTAGGACTGTTCCGGGTTTAGGGAGTTAAATCAGGATTCAATACAAGCTAACAGTCGAACAGGAATACTCGAGTAGCTTGTGGCACGGCCTAACAATGCAATACTACACCCCAGAGTTTGTCCCACACTTAATCACAATTTAGACCAATCACTTTGCCTTAAAAATTTGACCTAATTTGCCCTTCTAACGCGTTCGCAAAGTCTGTCGGTCGCGATTGACAGGTCAGTCGCGATCGACGTGTCGATCGCGATTGACAGGTCCGTCGTGGCTGTCAGTCGCGATTGACTGGTCAGTCGCGATTGACAGGGGTTGCGAAAAGTCAATCAGTCGTGGTCAAAGGGTCGTTGACTCTGTCGGTCGCGATTGATGAGTCGATCGCGATTGACAGGCCGGTCGCGAGGGTCTGTCGATCGTGGTCAAACAGTCGTTGACCGTGTCGGTCGCGATTGACAGAGCCGTCGTGGTCTGTCCGTCGTGGTCAAACAATCGTTGACTGTGTCGGTCGCGATTGATGAGTCGATCGCGATTGATGACTCGATCGCGATTGACACGTGTCACGCGTATGGTCAGTCCGTCGTGGTCAATCGGTCGTTGACTCTGTCGGTCGCGATTGACAGAGCCGTCGTGGGCTGTCGGTCGCGATTGACGTGTCGATCGCGATTGACAGATCTGTCCGTCGTGGTTTGTCGATCGCGATTGATAGAGCGATCGCGATTGACAGAAATCTGTGGAATTTCAAAAAACTAAACACATTTTTGGGAAGCTCTAGGCCTGTAGGTCATGGATATGCACTTTGTTTAGCAATTAGAGCAATTTTTCAGTCGGTCGCGATTGACAGAGCTCGGCGACACACAGACAGTTACTCAGAATTCCGTACCTGCGCAGGGTGCTGGGGATGATGATGCGGCCTGTACCTGCAGAATGCTCACAAAACATGCAAAAAATAGCACATGCAAATTCGCTCTCTCGCTCTCTCTCACAAGTGAAATGAGGGAAATGAGGTGGAGATGGGGATATAGTCAAAAAACTGAAATTTTCGCGATGATGGAGATGGACGTGGGAGATGGTGATGATGATGATGGTGATGATGATAGTGAAGAAAGTAAAAGAAAATCGATGAGCGTGAAGAAAATACCTACAACTCCAACGCGTCAACTCTACGTCTTACCATCACACGCTCGTCCTCAAAGCTCGATCCCCGGCAACGGCGCCAAAATTTGGTGTAGCTCAGTGATGAGTAGCACCTCCTTTAATGTCAATCCGGGAAGATGTGAGGATGGTGTGAAGACCTCGAGCAAGTGGCGGCACAAGTGCGTGAGTGAGAAGCACACAAGCATGCACACACATACACACACACGCGCACACAAGGCAAGACAAAGAGTGAGAATCAATGGAGCTTTTAGATTACTTTCAAAGTGCTCTTACAAGTTCGTTTCAATTACAATCTAACCCCAAAAATGAGCTCTCTAGCTCCTTTTATAGTTTTTGACTAGCTTTTGGCCCTGTCCAGACCTAGTGTCCGGCCTAGTTAAAAATTAGGTTCCAGGGCTTATTTGGGGGCTCAAACGAGATCTAAAAATTATGAAAATTGGTACGCAACTACTTCTAAGGATCCTCAAGCTCAAGGACTCCTTGGCTTGCACAAAATGGAGCTACAAAAATGTGAAATGAGATTTACAATGATTATTAGTGATAAAAATCACTGTTGTTGTAGGGATTTCTTCTAGTGATCTGCCATACATATCTTCAAGCTCCCTACTTGCTCTTCTTCCCTGCATGTCCATCTCTCTGATTTGCATTAATGTCGTGAAAAAATATTGGCCTACTTGCCAGATCTTCTTTGACTGCCTTGTTTGCTTGTGCTGTCCCTTCGCTCGCTTGTGCTGTCCCTTCGCTCTGACTCCCTTCTTTGACTTTCACGTCTTGTAGGTCCTGATGTACCAAGGCTACTGCCAACAATGAGGATGGTTGATGAATGAGGAGACCAAAGATAGGATGTTGGGGAATGGGAGACTAGCTTCAAATGTGAGAAAGAGAAAGACATCTCGAGGAGGAAATGGCAAGAAGTTTGAGGGATAAAGGGTATGTATGGGGAGAAATAAGTGATGGGATTAGTGAACAGATCACTTGGTGACCAAATCACTTAAACGATGAGGGATGGTAGAGATGAGTGAATGAGGGAGAGTTGGGAAAGGTGTCAGTTGTGAGGATGGAATGAACTTGTGGAACAAGTAGGATGAAATGGGTGAGAAGGTATGATGGAAAGAATGGTGTAGATTGAGGTCTTAGGTGATGAGAGAAGTTGGAGGATCACTGGAATTGAAGAGTAATGAGGGAAAAAAAAAACAACAACAACAACAAAAGATATGATTGATCAGCTGCTATGTGGGGATGAAATGTGGTGAGACTTGATGATGAGGTGTGGGAGGTGCTATGTGGGATAGCTTGATGATTGATGAAGTGTGGTGAGATTCGATGATGAGGTGTGGGGGATGCTATAAATTGTGAGGAAAAATTGCTACAATGGAATGAGTAGGATTGATTAGTGATGAGGAATGATGAGTGGTGAGGCTTGATGAGAAGTGTGATGAGATAAATTTTGGAGTTGTATGGATTTAGTTAGTAGTTTTGAAGACGCTGCAAAAATATGATGGAGAAGAAGAATGCTTAATGTAAGGCTTACTCTTTAATGGAAGAAGTGTGTGCAATGACTACGCTAAATTGTCCATAAAGGCAAAAGTATAGAGTGAAATTATTTTGTGTAAGGATGCTTTATTCAGTATGCTAAAGATGTCATTCAGTGCAGTATGCTAAAGATGTCATTCAGTGCCCTGAGTGTTGTATTGGTATACTAAGTAGATCTTGAGTCCTGAGAATGCAAGTTCTGGTAGACTTGATCTATGCTTTGGCTTTCTGGTAAAGTTCTTAGGGTTCCCAAAACCTTTGGCGATCTTAGTAATTTTGGCACAGTAGGCACTATGTGGCATGTCAGAGGTAGGGCATCCTAATCATCCAATGCATTATATTACAAGTTTGAAAGCACAAAAAATGTATGATGAGTGAGAATAATTGGAAGCAAAATTAGAGTGTAGGTAGGACCAAGAAGAGTTTCAGGATGCTTATAATGATGTTTTTAAGAGCTTTGTGGGGATGCAACAATGATGCTACCATAGCTAGAGCACAGTGAAAGTGAGAGTGAAGAGGAGTGACACGACCCGATCCCTGAAGAGGGTGAACCATGCATTAAGATAGTTACTCAATTGGTGGGCATGCAAGTAGTTCACCAAGTCTTGATACCATGAAAGAGGCTCCAATTTCTACCCATGCCACCTATAGGACCAACCTTTTACCCATTAGATGTTGATATATTTAGGTAGTGATGTGTGTGAACACACTACGACCGGCGGGGCACTTTTTTCCCTCTTTAGGAGGTTTTTTTCCCCCGGCTTGTATATACACCTATTGGCCTAATGGGCTACTTATCTTTGTACATTCTCTAGTAATACATTCAGTATTGTGTGTTGTGCTCCAAGCTTCTTCTTCTTCCTTGTGTTGTTCGCGTGCTTCCGCAGACGTCTAACTCCAACAATTGGTATCAGAGCAAGTCATCGCTTCATCTAGGGTGCCGTCGACACTCCTCCGTTTGCAGTCTCAGAATCGTACGAATTTTGGTGAGCATACTCAAGGTGTTTTTGAGACCAAAACGGCTTCACTCAGTGGTGTCAAAATCGCGATCTGAGCTCGTTTCGGCCTCCGAACGCACTATTGGAGTGCTTGTGCAAGCTATTTCGTCTTTCTGTGCCAAAGGTATATACTAGTTTCTGTTCGCCAGTATAAGCGTCTCGAAGTCTGCTACAGGTTTAGCAGAACTCGTATGGGAAGTTCCCTTCAACTTTTTGAGATACAGTCAATTTTCTTCATCAAGGGATTTTAGTCACCGGCCATGGTTGAAAGTAGTGATGTATTCCGTATGTTGGCTGTTGAGGATAAGTTGGATGGTATCAACTACCCATTATGGGCTTATATGATGCAACATGTATTGGTTGCAAAAGGATTGTGGAACATTGTGCAGGGTGTTGAAAGACGTCCTGTTACACCTGTAACAATAGGTACTAAGAATACAGGTGCCGGAGCTGATGAAGATGGTGTCGAAGATGATATTGTGCAGATTCATGTTCGTGCTGCTGTTTCTGCTGCACCTACTGCAGAGCAGATTCGTTGGTTTGGCAGAGATGCCCAGACACATGCATTGATAGCTTTGTTTGTCAAACGTGCCATTATTCCTCATATTCGCTCTTGCAGAACAGCTAGGGATGCTTGGGATACACTTACCACATTTTACCAAGCTAGGAATGAGGCTCGTGTAGCTTACCTCCGAAAATAGTTGGAGAGTTAGCACATGAATGAAGGTGATTCTATGGACAGTTTCCTAACGAAGATCAAAGATTTGAAGGAACAGTTGATTTCTGCTGATGAAGTTATACCAGATAGCTCACTTGTGCAGACCGTTTTGAATGGTCTTCCTGATTCATATCAGAGTTTTGCTTCTACTCTTCGGTTGATGATGAAAGGCAATCCGAATGCCTTATCATTTGAGGAGTTAGTCTCTATTCTGTTGCAGGAAGGTCAGTCCAGGCAGAACAAGTCCATTATGCGTGTTGCAGATCAAGCTTTCTTGGCTAGTCAGAAGGGCAAAGGAAAATGGAGCTCTTCTACTAGTAAGCAAAAATCTGCAAATGCTGCACATTCGAAGAACCAGGATAAAGATGAGAAGAAATCAGAAAAGCAGAAATTGTTTTGCAAGTACTGTAAAGGGAATGATCATATCATAAAGAACTGTCCAAAACTGGCTACAAAAGAGGCAAAGAAAAAGGAGGCTCGAATGGTTGTTGCAGAAGCCTCTACACCAAAAACAGAGTCTGCTAATCTTGTGCAGGAAGAAGAATGGGCATTTACTATTGTTTGCAGTTTTGACCCATCTTCTCATGAGTAGTGCATGTGTGCAGTGGACTCAGATGTTTGGTACTTTGACAGTGGGGCGACCAAACATATTACCTCGCAGCGCAGTTTCTTCTCTTCACTCGAGCCTGCCCCTAAAGGGAATACTATCACATGCGCCAACAACTCCTCTTATCCTATTATGGGAGTTGGTAAGATCATTCTGACTACTGCTGATGGTAGTTCTTTCACTTTGTCAGATGCTTTATTTGTGCCAGGGATCAAGAAGAATCTGTTATCTGTTTCTGCATTAGCCAAGATTGGCTTGGTTGTGAAATTTGTTGATGACAGATGTACAGTTCATGATCTCACAAATGGCGATGTTATTATTGCTTCTGGCATTTTATGTCGTGGGTTGTATAAGCTCATAGACTATAAAAGATCTGTGAATGATTCGGCATGTGCAGTTCATGATTCTCAGGCTATGTCAGATGCAAAGCTTTGGCATGCACGCTTTGGTCATCTGAATTTTGCTAGTTTGCTATGCCTGCAAAAATCTGATATGGTGTCTTCTTTGCCCAAGCTTGAGGCACCTGGAAAACATGTTTGTGAAGGCTGTATTTTGGGCAAAATGCAGCATTCCTCCTTTCCAAAAGATGGTTCAGTTCGGGCTACACAGAAATTGCAGCTTGTATGTACATAGTGATGTCTGTTGCAAGGAATTGAACTCACAACCTCTTGGTTAGGAATGTGATGGGCTAACCACTTGCCCCAAAAGCCATGGTTGAGGATTACTTCCTAATCCTCTCTCTTAGAGCGTGGCTCAACCATCTCCTACTAGGATTATGTTACATTCTTCCCCCCTTGGTTGATCATTGTCCTCAATAATCTACTCTTGTATCCCTCTAGCCTCGGTGATCAGTCCCTTGAACTCCTAGGTGCCCTTGAATTGATGTCCCTCAACCTCGCATAGTTTCTTGAACCTTGTTCGCAACCTTGGTCTTTTGAACCCTTGCTCTCAACCTTGGTGTCTTGAACCTTCTTGTTCGCAACCTTGGTGTCTCGAGCCCTTGTTCTCAGCCTCGGTCTTGAACCTTGTTCTCACCCATGCTTGGTATCTTGAACACTCAATCAAGTGCCAGCCAAGGATTCCCAAGGAATTCACACTTCCATGCTATCTCATTGGAAAGTTCGTTCCGAGAGCTTTCCAACGGTATATTACACGCCTCAATCCGACCTACGGATTGAGAGATACACCCCAATCATTGTAAGGTCCATTCTTGAAACCAACGCGCGCGCCTTCCACAATTCCTACCCTTTCACATAGAGGATACCCAAGCGCCTTTTTTAGAGGCCATTGAGTCATTCCATCTTGCCCAAGCCTACTTCCTAGGCTCCGATACCAATGCAAGGAATTGAACTCACAACCTCTTGGTTAGGAATGTGATGGGCTAACCACTTGCCCCAAAAGCCATGGTCGAGGATTACTTCCTAATCCTCTCTCTTAGAGCGTGGTTCAAACATCTCCTACTAGGATTATGTTACATCTGTGGTCCTATGCAGACACCCTCTTTTGGAATTATCTTTACTTCGTGACTTTCATTGATGATTTTTCCAGGCATGCATGGGTATATCCACTCAAAGCAAAGTCCGAAGTGTTCATGTGCTTTAAACAGTTTTTGGTTTTGGCTGAAAATCTATCAGCATGTAAAATGGGCACCCTCCGTTCTGATCGAGGGGGGGAATATATGTCTTCTGATTTTAATGCATTTTTGGCTGAACGTGGGATAAAACACCAGTGTACAGTGCCATATACACCTCAACAGAATGGAGTTGCTGAACGGAAGAACAGGTCACTCATGGAGATGGCGAGCTGTATGGTCAAGAGTCAGGCTTTACCACATAGTTTCTGGCTTGAGGCTGTCATGTGTGCAGCATATGTACTTAACATGTGTCCCACTAAAGCGCTGCAGTCTATCACTCCATATGAGGCTTGGCATGACCGCAAGCCATCTGTTGCTCATCTGCATGTTTTTGGTTGTTTGGCATATGCATTAGTGCTTGAACAACATCGCAAAAAATTGGATGATAAGGTAGTAAAATGTATTTTTGTTGTATACAATTATGAAAGTAAAGAGTATCGTATGTATCATCCAGAGACTAAACGCATTCTGGTTAGCCGTGATGTTGTTTTTGTGGAAGATGCTATTCAGCCATTGCTTTCATGTACCAAGGAGACATCTGTTAGCTCCAAAGACATGTATGATACTTTGATGCCTCTTTTTATAGGTGGACAGTCTAGTGTTGTTCCTAATGAGGCAACTACTCAGCCTTTGCAGGTTTCATATGATGATGCAGATCATTCCATTTCTGATGCAGATTTACATGATGCACTTGTTGATGAGAGAGCTGATATTGAGCAGGCAAAAACTATTCCAAAATGGCTGGTGCAGACTTTGTGTGACAGCAAATTAGATGCACCTTTGTCATATCGTACTTGTTCAGGCTCTCATAGTGCCTCCTTTGCATCAGATTGCTATGCTATGGCTGCATCTAGTCTCTGTGATGAGAATGAGCTTGTTTCTTTTGATGAAGCACAAAATTCAGAAAATTGGATGGGTGCTATGCAATCTGAATATGATGCTATAATGAAGAATGGTACATGGTCTTTATGTGATTTGCCTCCTGGCAAGAAGGCCATTGGCACTAAGTGGGTATACAAGCTAAAGCATAAACCTGATGGTACAGTTGACAAGTATAAGGCTAGGCTTGTTGCAAAGGGTTATGCGTAGGAAAGAGGCATTGATTTTGATGAGACCTTTGCACCTACATGCTCTATGACTACTGTTCGGAGCATTTGTGCACTTGCAGCCCATCATGGTTGGAATGTACATCAGTTGGACATTAAAACAACATTTTTGAATGGTGACTTGCATGAAGAAGTGTATGTTTTTCAGCCCCGTGGCTTTGTGCAGAAAGGGCATGAAAACTAGGTGTGCAGGTTAAAGAAGGCATTATATGGTTTAAAGCAAGCACCACGTGCTTGGTATGAGAAGATACATGCCTATCTGGTTGCACATGGTTTTGAGAACAGTCCAACTGAAAGCACCTTATATGTTAAGCGTGCTAATGATGTGCTTCTGATCATTGTTGTCTATGTTGACAACATGCTGCTCACTGGTCCTATTGAGAAGCATATTGCTGACTTTAAGGCTGATTTGCATGCCTCATTTGAGGTGTCTGATTTGGGGCATTTGCATCACTATTTGGGCATTCAGTTTATGCAAGTTGATGGTGGAATGGCTTTGTGTCAAACGAAGTATATTGACACATTATTGCAGCGTTTTGGCCTTGAAGACTGTAAGCCTATTGCTACTCCTATGGAGACAGGTTTACAATTGAGTCTTCATGATGTTGGAGATGCACTTGATGTTGTTCTCTATCAGCAGGCTGTTGGATGCTTGATTTATTTATGCATTACTCGATCAGATATTCAGTTTGCTGTCTCACAGATGAGCATGTTTATGCATTTCCCAGGAATCACGCATTGGAAGGCGGTCAAGCGCATCTTTCGCTACTTGAGTGGTACTCGGCTACTTGGGTTGTTTTATCCCAAGGGGGGATCACTACCGCCAGATTTGCATGCTTTTTCTGACTCAGATTGGGCTGGTTGCTATGACACTCGTGTGTCCACCAATGGTTTTTGCTTCATGCTTGGTAGCTCATGTATATCTTGGTTGAGCAAGAAGCAGCCTACTGTGGCCACTTCCAATTGTGAGGCTGAGTATAGGGAAGCTTTCACATCGACTGTTGAGTGTGTGTGGCTCAGACGCCTTATGGCTGATTTGGGTGTTGGCCAGTCTTCTGCCACCACCATCTTCAGTGACAGTGAGAGCGCATTGGCAGTTGCGAGGAACCCTGTGTTCCATGCTCGCACTAAGCACATTGAGGTGCATTATCACTATGTCAGGGAGAGGTTCTCTGCTGGGGAGATCAGCTTGGCATATGTGCCCACGCAGGAGAACATAGCAGACCTTTTCACGAAGGCTCTGCCTAGGGAGAAGTTTGAAGCTTTCCGCAAAGCTTTGGGCTTACTTCCTTTTGTGGAGTGATTTCCACATAGCTTGGCACTTCCTTATACATGAATGCCAGCTCCTTGTTCACCGCATCACTCCCAGGGGGGATTTGTTGTTATATTAAGGTAGTGATGTGTGTGAACACACTAGGACCGCCGGGGCACTTTTTTCCCTCTTTAGGAGGTTTTTTTCCCCCGGCTTGTATATATGCCTATTGCCCTAATGGGCTACTTATATTTGTACATTCTCTAGTAATACATTCAGTATTGTGTGTTGTGCTCCAAGCTTCTTCTTCTTCCTTGTGTTGTTCGAGTGCTTCCACAGACGTCTAACTCCAACATTAGAAGGGTCAAGGAGACCCCCAATGAGACAAGTGGCTAACTAATGGCAATTGATAAGCCAAGAATGGGTGCATCAAAGCTAAGTGGTAAGAAGATTCAAGA
This sequence comes from Ceratopteris richardii, assembly GCA_020310875.1. Taxonomy (NCBI): domain Eukaryota; kingdom Viridiplantae; phylum Streptophyta; class Polypodiopsida; order Polypodiales; family Pteridaceae; genus Ceratopteris; species Ceratopteris richardii. Next base: position 107,420,420 of record CM035444.1, read on the forward strand.
TGTAGAAATCCATGTTGAGTGGTTCCAGACACGATGTGCTGCCAAAATATTTGACTTTTTATATAATGAAAACATAAAAAAGGAACATTTTGAAGCAATACTACACGTGGGGCAATGGAATGGTTCATATACTATGACATGGCCACCTTCCTTGATTATATAGTTTGAAGAACAATTTCTATCATTGTTTAGGGCAAAAAAGACCCTTGAAGACATATGGTGGAAAATAAGAAGCATCAAGCAGATTGACTTTCTTGTGGAAGACTATGCACAAAGTTTCCAAATTTGTTCAATAGGTTACAACAAATGCAGAGAACCTCTCGAGAGTAGTAGGGGATTCTTTTTATCATGGACTGTGTTGATACTTGAAGAGCACAGTGGTAGAGTATGCACAATTGGAAGTTGAACAAAACTATATGGAGTTGGTCAAAGTTGTTATGTGAGTTGAATGTCAATTTTTCTTGATTAGCAAGAAAAAAGACAAGACAACGAACAAAAAGTCTGATACAAATTTAGATAGTACGGATTCAAATGATTTAGTTCAATACATTGGATCATCCACTTGGGGTGTTGAATCAAACTTTGAGTTAGAAATAGGCAAATATAAAAAGGAATGGATCTTTAAAAAGAAAAAACATAAGGGCAAGAAGCAATCAAAAGATAAGAAGCATGAAAAACGTAGGAAAAGTAAGAAGGCTAAGGATTCATGCATTGCCTCATATCCTCTACAAAAATCATATCCTCTACAAAAATCAACAAGCCTCAAAAATTAAATGCATTGCAGTAGGCACCAAGGTAGTAGCAGAAGCAACTATATTGGCCGATATGTCAATACTTAGCACATAACTATGAAACTTGCTACTACAAACAAAATTATAGGGAAATTTGACCTCCTAACATTTTGGCAAAAATGGAGACACAAGCCAATGTAGAAGCATTGTAGGTTGTGCTATTGGCTATGCCAGAGTGAAGAAAATGTTACAGAATGCAAGAGATTGCATGGTAGTAATCACGTAACCATTTTAGGATAAAGGGGAAATCAATGTACCCTACATGTACTACAAATTGATGGGGAATCAATAAGGCCCAACATGTGAACTATGGTGTAAGCATCAAATAGAGCGGACCATACCAATCGTCAATCCACTACCTAACACACATGTAGCATGTATATCAAAGGGACCTGAAGAGTCTTCCTTAATTGAATGTGAATGCAATAACTATTTTAGACCTACAACAACCCTTAAGGTGTTAGCTACAACTAGGCCAAAGAAAAGACAAAGCATAAGGAAGAGCACAAGGAAGAAATATCTTGATTGGAATGCACAAGACTAGGTGTAGAAGGAATTTTTGGATAGATTAGAAGGAAATAAGGAACATCTGGAACATGGATAGCCATAGGCTAGGTGGCAAGAGCAACAATATAATAATTTGCAACTAAGGATGGAGTATGGGAAAAGTTTGGTGTCAGATGGTTTATCATATGCATTGTATCAAAGCATTGGTGGAAGAACCTCTTTTTCAAGATAGGCAAGTTGTTAGCATTAGCCCTAGGATGGGGTAAATAGATGTTGCAAAGTTTGTTCAATCATATTTAGAGTATGCCAAATGCAAGGTATCAAGGTATTGAAGTGGCGAATATGGAAATTGTGAAAATTATTGAAGAACTATGGGTGGATGTTGATTACCAGGTGCCCATCATAGCAGTGAAGATTAGAGAGTTAAGCTTGAATGATGTTTCTTTGGAAGGGGATTCAGGGGTAAATATCCTCCCAAAATTCTTGTATATAGAGTTGAACCTAATGGAATGGACCCCTACTCTTTTCTAGGTGAAGATGGCTAAATCAATAATGAGTGTAGCCATTGGGTATCATACGCAACCAACTTATTCATGTTGCGAGATTGAGATTTTAATTGAACTTTGTAGCTCTCAGATTGGAGGTAGTATGTGTGTAGATGATGATTTTGGTCCAACCATGGCAATGGGTCACAAAAGTTAAGCAATTGTGGGCTAGTGATATGATTATTCTAAGAAAGGGTAAACAAAAGATCAAGTTACACATGATAGGGCTCAAAGTGGTACCTATGGTGGCTCGACCATTGTATGCAAAAGGTATCAACATGTGATGAGGCACTAATTGATGATGAAGAGGAAGAGAAATTAGACAGTGGCGCCTATTTATCATGTGTTGATATATTTAGATAATGATGTGTGTGAACACTCTAGGACCGCCGAGACACTTTTTTCCCTCTTTAGGAGTTTTTTTTCCCCCGGCTTGTATATACGCCTATTGCCCTAATGGGCTACTTATCTTTGTATAGTCTAGTGGTAATACATTCAGTATTGTGTGTTGTGCTCTAAGCTTCTTCTTCTTCCTTGTGTTGTTCGTGTGCTTCCGCAGACGTCTAACTCCAACAAATGGTATCAGAGCAGGCCGCCACTTTATCTAGGGCATCATCGACACCTCTTTGGTCGCAATCTCAGAATCACACAAATTTTGGTGAGCATGCTCATCGTGTTTTCGAGATCAAAACCGCTTTGCTCTGTGGTGCCGAAATCACAATCTGAGCTCGTTTCGGCCTCCGAATGCACTATCATAGCACTTGTGCAGGCTATTTCATCTTTTGTGCCAAAGATATATACAATTTTGATTCGCCATTATAAGCTTCTCAAAGTCTGTTACAGGTTTATCAGAATTCGTCTGGGCAGTTCTATTCAACTTATTGAGATACAATCAATTTTCTACATCAAGGTATTTTACTCACCGGCCATGGCTGAAAGCAGTGATGTATTTCGTACGTTGGTTGTTGAGGATAAGTTGGATGCTACCAACTACCCGTTGTGGGCTTACTTGATGTGACATGTATTGGTTGCAAAAGGACCGTGGAACATTTTGCAGGGTGTTGAAAGACATCCTATCACACCTGTGGCTGTTACAATTGCAGGTACTGAAGCTAATGCAGAAGGTGTCGAAGATGATGATATTCTACATATTCCTATTCGTGCTTCGATTTTTGTTGCACCTACTACAGAGAAAATTTGTTGGGATGGCAGAGATGCCCAGGCACATGCATTGATAGATTTGTCTGTCAAACATGCCATTATTCCTCACATTCACTCTTGTAGAACAGTTAAGGATGCTTGGGATACACTTACCACATTGCACCAAGCTAGGAATGAGGCTTGTGTTGCTTACCTCCAAAAACACTTGGAGAGTGAGCACATGAATGAAGGTTATTCTATGGACAATTTTCTAACAAAGATCAAAGACTTGAAGGAACAGTTGATTTCTGCTGATGAGGTTATACCAGATAGCTCACTTGTGCAGATCGTTCTGAATGGTCTTCCTGATTCATATCAGAGTTTTGCTTCTACTCTTCGGTTGATGATGAAAGGCAATCCAAATGCCTTTTCATTTGAGGAGTTAGTCTTTGTTTTGTTGCAGGAAGATTAGTCCAAGTAGAACAGGTCCATTATGCGTGTTGTAGATCAAGCTTTCCTGGCTAGTCAGAAGGGCAAAGGAAAATGGAGCTCTTCAACTAGTAAGCAGAAATCTGCTAATTCTGCACAATCAAAGAGGGAAGACAAAGATGAAAAGAAATCAGAAAAGTAGAAATTGTTTTGCAAGTATTGTAAAGAAAATGATCATATCATAAAGAACTATCCAAAACTGGCTGCTAAAGAGGCAAAGAAGAAAGAGGCTGGAATGGTTGTTGCAGAGGCCTCTACACCAAAAACAGAGTCTGCTAATCTTGTGCAGGAAGAAGAATGGGTGTTTACTACTTTTTGTAGCTTTGACCCATCTTCTCATGAGCATTGCATGTCTCCAATAGACTCAGTTGTTTGGTACTTTGATAGTGGGGCGACCAAACATATTACCTCATAGTGCAGTTTCTTCTCTTCGCGACTTACATGTGTTATATTTCTCTGATTTTTCATTTTGTGAGCATTCTCAATATGAAAGGCAAACTAGGAATGCGCATAAAATGCACATTGACTCTTCAATTCAGCCTTTCAATCTTGTTCATATAGGTGTGCGTGGTCCTATGCCCACAAGGTCATTAGGTGGTTCTCTTTACTTTGTCACTTTCATAGATGATGCTACTAGAAAAGTCTAGGTATATCCTATCAAATCGAAGGATGAGGTATTCCCTATTTTCAAAAAAGGGCTTGCTTCAATTGAGATTGAAAGAGGAACTAAGCTCAAAGCTTTATGTTCAAATAATGGGGATGAGTAAATCTCACATGAATTCAGCCTTTTCTGTCAATCTAGAGGATTTCATAAAGAGTTTACAACTCCTTATACCCCAGTACAAAATGGTGTAGTTGAAAGGTTGAATATAACTATTCAAGGTAGAGTAGTTTCTATGCTGCATCATGCAAAAATTTCACAAGGCTTTTGGGTAGATAAAGTATTGACTCTAGTTCACATAATTAACCTTTTGCTTAGTACTTCCAAAGCTCTAAAAGTGGCACAAGAGTTATTGACATGGAAGCCACCATATTATGATCATCTTCAAGTTTTGGGGTGTGAAGCATATGTTCATATGCCCAAGAATCTTAGACAAAGGCCGGACCATAAATCAAAGAAATTCATTTTTCTTAGATATGGTCGAGAAGTACAATTTGGACATCGCTTTACGAGATCCTGAATCACGGTCAGTGGTCAGAAGTAGTGATGTCATTTTCAATGAATCTAAGATGCAAGACAATCCATTAAGGAGGTTGAAGTGAGAAGAGTGGTGTTTGAGGATACTAGTCCTCTAGTTACCATGCATAAAAATGCTACACATAGGAATGTTCAAGAGAATGTACGATCATATCAGATTGCAAATGTTCCTATTCAACAACCATTGAGACGTTCCACACGTGTCTCACATTCACCTGATAGGTATGTTCTAGGTTTTGATTTTGTTATCCTAATAGATGCTCATGAGCCTTCTTGCTACAAAGAGGCTATGTAGACAAAGGATCATGTCAAGTGGGAGCATGCCATGAATAGTGAGTTGGATTCTATTCACAAGAATGGTACTTGGGATTTAGTACCTTTGCCAAAGGGAAGGAAATCTTCACCATGTAAATGGGTGTATAAGTTGAAAGTCACATCAGATAGTGCTTCTCCAAAGTATAATGCATGACTTGTTGCAAAGGGTTTTAAGCAACAACATGGTGTCGATTTCGAGGAAATCTTCTCTCCAATGGTCAAGATGACTACCCTACGAATGTTGCTTGGATTTCTGGTAATGGAGGACTTAGATCTCATCCAAATGGATGTGAAAACTACTTTTTTACATGGAGATCTTATAGATGAGATCTATATGGAAGAACCAGAGGGTTATGCAGTTCTTGGCAAGAAAAGTCTAGTTTGTAAGTTGAAGAAGAGATTATATGGACTTAAACAGTCCTCTAGACAATGGTACCAAAAGTTTGATGCTTTTATGAAGTCTCAAGGCTATTCTCGAAGCAATTAGGATCATTGTCTCTACACAAAGAGATGCTCAGATGGCAGCTTAATATGCTTGATAATTTATGTCAATGATATGTTAATTGCTGGGAATTCCTCTTATGACTTGTAAATTCTCAAAAAGAAGTTGAGTTAGACATTTGATATGAAGTATTTGTGGGATGCCAAACATATTCTTGGCATGCAAATTACTCATGAGGAGTAAAAGATCCATATGCTTGTCTCAAAGTGAGTACATATCCAAAGTACTTCACAAGTTCAATATGCAGGGTGGAAAGGCATTGAGTACACCTTTACCCACATAGGTGTAGCTAATACCGATAGGCTTAAGCTATTACCATGAAGTCAAGAAGGGGGCGAATTATGTGAAATTGAGCAAGGATGATTTCCCCAAATCAGATGAGGAAAAGGAATTCATGACCAAAATTCCTTATCAGTCTACTGTTGGTAGTCTCATATATGCTATGGTAGCTACGAGACCAGACATTGCATTTGCACTGGGAGTTGTGAGCAGATATATTTATCATCTTGGCAAGAAGCATGGCGAAGGGGTAAATATGATTTTGAGATATCTGAGTGGCACTAAGGAAAAGTGTCTATGCTTAAGTAGAGGAAAAACATCCATTATTGGTTACACAGATTCTGACTATGCTAGTTGTGTAGACAATCATAAGGCTACATCAGGGTACATTTTTCATTTTGTTGGAGATGTTACCTTTTGGAGATGTCCTCTTCAAAAGTGTACAATTGTTTCACCATAGAATTGCAGCAAGTGAGGCATGTAAGGAAGCAGTGTGGCTTTCTTGTCTTGCTTGTAATATGGGTTTACCTCAGCATGTACCTCGTTTGCTCAATGATAGTCAGAGGGCCATTGCATTGGCTAAGAATCCGGGCTATCATGCAAAGACCAAGCACATTGAGGTGCTATAGCCGAAGCTTGAGCATCACCTCCTTTACTTGTCAATCCGTAGAGACAAGAGGAGGATATGAGGAATGTGAGCAATTGTGGTGAGCAAATCTGAGTGATAAGCACATACATGCATGCACACACACATGCACACAAGGCAAGATAACAAAGATAGTAACAATGGAAGATTTGATTATCAATAACTTGATTACAATCTTCAAGAAGCTCTTTCTCTAACTTGCTAACCTCAAAAATGAGTTCTCTAGCTCTTTTTATATTTTTTTTGACTAGTTTTGGCCAGTTTGAGACCTAATGGCTGGCCTAGTTAAAAATTAAGTTTCTAATGCTATTTGAGGGCTCAAATGAGCTCTAAAAATTATGGAATTTAAAACATGAGTTCTACCTAGGCTCCTTAAGCTCATGGACTACTCAACTTGCACAAAATTGAGCTGAAAAAATATGAAATGATATTTACAATGGTTTTTAGTGATTAAAATCACTATTTTTATGGGGGTTTCTTCTAAAAATTTGACATATACTTCTTGGTACTCCCTACATGCTCCGTCTTCTTGTGTGTCTAATTCTTCGATGTTGTTTCCATGCCTCATGGTTGACCTTGAGTGCCAACCCTCCCCCCCTCGAGTCTATCATCCCTGATAGACCCTTGTTGGAGTGGGTGTTCCATGTAGTACTTTGAGAGGTAGTGTCCATCATGTATCAACAAGAGTGGTTTGTCTTCCAAATGTAGCGGGGTGGGTTGTCCTATTCTTCGTTTTGTCACTGCTAGCTTTTGCAAGTTTTAGTCCCTTTGTATGTACTTCTTTGTTGGATTCGAGCATGGTGGTGTCTTTGTGAGCTTTCAAATATTGCTAGTTGCTCAAAAGAGGTTGTCAATGTTGATTTTGAGCACCTATCGACTATGAATTGCTTCATAGGTATTGATGTTGTAACCTTGATGTCCTCTAGATCATTCAAACATGAGTTTCATAGTTTTCATCCCAATTACTTGTAACCCATAATGAATGATGGGTAAGTGTGTTAGTGCATGGGTTGAAGAAAATATGTGCCTTGTGCACTGCCTTGCAATGTGGCCCTATGCATGCTCAAATAAAATAGTTTAAATATGTAAAATGTGTCTCATGTGCCTAGGATTCTCAATTGTGTCTATACATGACCTTGTAATGTGGCCCTATATTAATGAATACTATGGAAATGCATGACTTGAATGGTGCAAAAGACGAGATTATGTGAAGGATACATGGTTTTTTCACATTGAGGCTTCCAATGTTACTTGCAGATGTTGATGCAATATTTTTTTGGAGGTATCCATTGGATCTCAAAATGATGCAATCAATTGATGATTGAATGACAATTGATCATTCCTCCTTATAGGGATCAATTTTAGAATAGTGTTTGACTACATAGAGATCACTTTTGGCCTCTTCATCTTTGGATGGTTTCTTAAATTTTGTATCCCTTATGGTTGGCTCTTTGGTTCTGTGGGGGCTACTGGTGCTTTTGGCTTCGGAATCCATACCCTTGTTGATTTTCTTATTACTATTGCCGAAAAGGTGAGTTGAACTTCTTTTGATCTCTGTGCTTGGTTCTGACCATTGCCTTTCCTTAGCTTCTTTGTTAAGACTTTTTTTGTGAAGGAGAGCATATGGTTTTGTGTATGTAAGAGTTCCTTGGGTACCCACATGTGTAATCACCCTTGTTGAGTTGCAACTAATTTCTTAGGCACCCAAATTTGTCGGATACCTTGAGGTTGAGCTTGTCCTAGTTTCTTGGTTCTTCTTTTGGCATGGTTGGCTTGCTTGGATGGGAGTTTTTGGGGAAAAGCTAGTGGTTGCTTGCTTTTCATTACCCATATTTGGTTAGTCTTGACATTTAGGAACAACTTCTAAATCGAACACATAAGCATCGGGCAGTTCATCAGACACTCCTTGCGGTAACTCTCTTGAAGTGATGCAAGAAATGTGATCTGCCTTGAGGTGGGTCCTACCTTTCCTAACAACCACTTCAAAGTCGTATTCCACTAGTAAGAGGAACCATCTTACTAAGCATCCTCTATTGCAAGGTTTATTGACCAAATATAATAAAGCTTGATAATCAGTGAAAAACTTGAACTTGTTGGCCAATAGATAGTGCCTAAACTTCTTCATGGTGTATACCATGCCGAAGACTTCTCTTTCGGTTGTTGTATAGTTTTGTTCAACTAAGCTTAGCTGTCTGCTAGCATATGCTATAGAAAAATCTAGATTTCTATCACCTATTGGTTGTGACAGCACACATCCTATTGCCTAATTGGATGCATCTACATGGACATAGAATGGTTCATTCCAGTTAGAAGTGGTCAATATTGGTGTTGTGCACAAATGTCTCTTTAGCTTATTGAAAGAATTTTTGCATTCATCAATCCATTCAAAATTTTTCAACCAAGCATAAAGCGGTTTATCTATGATCGCATACATGTGAATAAACCTATGGTAATATCCACAAAGGACCATAAAAGGCTTGCACCTCTTTAACATTCCTTAGCCTTGAAAACTCCGCTATGGCTCTTACTTTGTCCTCATTTGTTGATATTATGTTCTTAGAAACAATATGACCTAAGATCTTACCTTGATGTACCATGAACACACACTTTTCTGGGTTCAAACAAACTAGATATTCTCTACACTTGTTGAAGATCTCTCTAAGCTCAAGGATGTGGTGTCTTCTTTCTTGGGAATGAGCGCATAAATTGTTCACATGTACTTCTAAGCTCTTTTGAAAGAACTCTTTGAAGACATGACACATGAGCCTTTGGAATGTTGCAAGTGCATTAGTGAGTTCAAATGGCATCACAAAAAATGCAAAGATTTCCCACTCTATGGTGAAGGCGGTTTTGTGTTGATCTTCTAGGGCAATGGATACTTGGTTGTGACCTGAAAATACATCAAGGAAGCTATAAACTTCCTTGCTTGCAACATTTTCGAATAAATGTTCAACGATTGGAAGCAGATAGCTATCTCTGATCATAGCGACATTAACTTTTTAAAGGTTAATACACACCTACAACTTCCCGTTATTCTTGGGAACCATAACGATGGGGATACCCATTCAATATGCTCAATCTCATAGATAAATCGAGCTTCAATCAGTCTATCAATTTCTTCTTTTATTTTGGTTGCATAAGTGTCATTATGTGTGTAGGGTTTCTGTTTGGTGGGCTTGGCATCAACCATCATGGGGATAGTATGAGGGCATATTTTTGGATCTACCCCATTCAGGTCTCTATAGGTTCATGCAAACACATCCCTATATTCCCTTAATAAAGCTACAAGCTCTACTTCTTCTTTTGCACTTAGGTCTTCCCTTATGTACGCACATCACTCTTCATTCTCTTCAATGGTTACTACAATTTTTATGGTTTTTTCTTTATTATCATACACCTCCTGTGATGGTCTCTCTCTTAGGCATCCGTACAAATTTTTCCGATTTTCCCTTGAATTTATAATTTTAATGTTTGAGAGAGGTTCTTCTTCTTTTTGGGTAAATAATCCTACATTTTCTAGATAGTGCCCCTTTGAATCAAAGCGATTATTGATCACAATGGAATCTAGATCATCGCCATCCTCTTCTTTTTCTATGACCTCATTAGAGTCACACTCTTCTAGCAAGGGTTCACACATGAACAAAGAGATATCATAACCCTCCTCATCACAATGAGGTGTCCATTGTTCTTCATTGATGGCTATGTCCATGGTGGCTGAGATTTCTGCCCAACCATGAGGCTCAAAATCCTCATTTGGAAAGATCATTGGTATGTAGGTTGGATCTCTAATTGGCCTTGCTCCTTGAGAAGTTCCTTCTTCTCTCACTTTTAGGTGTCTCTCCTCTTCCTCTGCGAGCTTGCACATCCATAAGTGAGTATCTTCTTGCATCCAAGATGGATCATAAGAACTTACAGAATGCATAGAGGTTGAATCTTCTTGCAACTTGTGGATAGGATTCCACTGTAGGGGTGGTACATATTTGAAGTTATAATCCTTCATATTGACCTTGGTTATGACCCCTAAGTGTTGCAGGTACAAGGAGTTGGTTCCCCAATCTTGTACTATTTGCAGCTGTTGTAGGAAGGGTCTTCCTTGGATCATTTCATAGATGTTATTTTTTCTAAAGTCACATATAGCAAATGTGTGTTCAAATTCTACACCACAAGTGGTTAGAGTTATCCCTTCTAGAAATCCTTCAGGTCTTTCAACATGGTCGTCAGCCATTTGAAGCTTCATTCTAGTTGATCTTAACGCGGGTTTGCCCCATTGCTTCCACAAGGAGGTGGTTGCAATCACAACACCAACACCTGAATCTAAGATAGCTTTGGCTTTGTAACCTTGGTAGGTGATTCGAAGATAAATATTACCTTCTTCACCTTCACTCATGTCTCCTATTTTTTCTAGAGGTATCTCTAGGACTTTTTTCTTAGAGCCTGCTTTTGACATATTGGAACCAAGTTCTTAAACCTGATTCGCCACATGTTTCCATAGTTCAAGTTTTACTTTGAGCAGATCTTCTAAGGTGAGATGACACTGGACTTTAGTATTCTTCATGACTTCAATGTTTCCTGGAATCAATGAATCTTCGTTTTTTATCAATACTATGGGAGCTTTGATTTGAAGAGATTCAGATTCCCATGGGCATGTGAATTTTGGCAACTCTTGTAAAGAATTAGATTCAAAGTTTAATCTTTTCTCTATTATCGTTAGTGTCCATGTGAAAGGCCAAATGGCCACTGGACACTTCTTTGTATGTGTTCTTTAACAAAACATATAGTGGCCTGGTGAGTCACAGATTGTAAGTTCGACCACATTTGCAACACCTAAGAAGTCTATGTTCGTGCTCCCTATGTGCTAGGTTTTTTTGTGTATTCTGCAGCCTCTGTGTGGAGTATCATGTGCTGCCCTAGGAGCTCGGTTTTCTACTCCGAGGATATCGTCATGGAGCTCTCGAGAAGGAGAGCACATTGTGGTGCATCGACATCGAAATGCTTCACTCGTATCAGAGCATTTCGATGCAAGAGACTTGTTCCTTTTGTGTGATCAAAATGAGCACCCGCCCACCCACCCAAGGCTTTCATTTAAGGCGGTGACCAAGGCATAGACCTTGGCATACCTTGTCATCCGAGTCACCGAAGTCACCATTGGCACCATTGGCTGCACGCAAGGGAGGACCTCAATGATCAAGGAAGATAGAGGTTCTGGTACTTCCTGGGAGGTCACCCATCCCAGTATTGTTCCCCTCAGAGCTCCCTTAACCATGGCAATCTCTTGCCACTAAGATACACTCTTGTGGTGTCTGAAGAACAGGAAAGACTAAGGTTCACATTACCTTGAGCATGTTTTGACCCCTCAAAGCTTCATTCTTTGCTTTCAAAGCCTATTTTTCAAGCATTTTTGGGGTGTATTTTGGAGCCATTTTGGAGTATTTTTGCACATAGTTCTCTTCACACATGTTGGAACGCATTAGAAAAGTGGACACACGAGAAGAAGGAGCAAGTAGGAAGCTCCAAGAAGTACATGTCAAATTCTCAGAAGGAATCCCTACAAAAATAGTAATTTTCATCACTAAAAGCCATTGTAAATACCATTTCATATTTTTGTGACTCCATTTTGTTCAAGCCAAGGAGTCCTCGAGCTTGAGGAGTATTAGAAATATCATCCTACCAATTTTCATAATTTTTAGACTCCGTTTGAGACCTCAAATAAGCCCTAAATTAGCTTGGACACTAGGTTTGGACAAGGTCAAAACTACTCAAAAAAACTATAAAAAGAGCTAGAGAGCTCATTTTTGGGGTTAGCTTGTTAGAGAGTTAGCTTGTGAGAGATTGGAGCTCTTGTATTAGATTTCTCTTGTAATCAAAGTCCTTCCATTGTTCCACTCTTTGCTCTTATCATGAGCGTATGTGTGTGTATGTGTCTGCATGCTTGTGTGCTTTCACTCACGCACTTGGGCCTTCACTCGCTCCTGGACTTCATACCAGTCCTCACGTCTCCGTGGATTGATAAGTAAAGGAGGTGGTGCTTACACTTGAGCCACACCAAATTTTGGCGTCGTTGTCAGGGAGAGCGTCGAGGATGAGCGTTGTGATGGTAAGATCATAGATTTGCCATGTTGGAAGGTAAAAAACTGTCATTTCTGTTCAATTTCTGATTTTTCTTCTTCATCTTCATCATCATCATCATCATCTTCATCCATCTTCTTCTTCAGAAATTTCTTGTTTTTTAGTGCATTTTTACCATTTTCATACCATTTTTCATGCATTATTGTGCCAAAAGAGTTAGCAAGTGCAAGGGAGAGCAAGCGCTTGTGTTTTTTCACAATTTTCTGCACATAGGGAGCTCGCCATTGCTCAACGCTGAAAAATTTAAATTTCTCGCCAAAAAATGCGATTCTTACTGAAAATCACGATTTTCATAAAATTCAAAATTTTCAAAAACAAAAACGATTTTCAGTTCCCACCTAAGTCAGACAAAAATGCGATTCTCTAGATGTCATGGAAACTTGAGTTAAAAAAAAAAAAACACAATTTTCATTGGGCTCGAAATCGCGATTTTCACAAATCACGATTTTCAACCAAAAACACGACTTTGAAAAAAAAGACACGATTCTCTGTTGGCTCAAAAATCGCGATTTTCAAAAACACGGCTTTCACAACTATAAAATCACGATTTTCACGAGGTCTCAAAAACACGATTTTCAAGCTCGACTCAGCATCGCCGTTATCTCGCAACATCACGATTGTCTGAGTCTCCAAAATCACGATTTTCATATATGCTCAGCATCGCGATTTTCGTGATTTCACAAAATCGTGATTTTTACGATTGCCCAGCATCGCGATTTTCATGATCCTTCAAAATCACAATTTTCATAAGTGCTCAGTATCGCGATTTTCATGATTTCACAAAATCATGATTTTTACAGTTGCTCAGCATCGCGATTTTCATGATCCCTAAAAATTGCGATTTTCATAAGTGCTCAGCATCGTGATTTTTAGACCCCCAAAATCGTGATTTTCACACACAATCATGATTTTTCCAAAAGGTCCTGTTTCCCTCTTTTGACCCCCAGAAGCCAAGACACAGTTGGAATATATTCAGACCAACCGATTAGGTGCTCACATCTATGAGGATGGCCTAAGGCGATCAGTGGTCCAACTCAAAAATCCAAATCAACCCTTTGGACTTGAATACCCAGTAGTCAAGTTCGAAGAGGGTTCATACATTGATAAGGAAGGAACCATGTATGTGGTCACCAACTTACTAGACATGACATATGAGTTTGGAAACATCATTCTTGAGAGTGAGATAAGAGACCTAGAGCAAGGAGATGTAGGACGAGAACCCAAGACTCCGAGAGGTAAGTCAATTTTGACCAGAGTGATCACTCCAAATTGGATCCCTCAAGACAACAAAAGTATAGAACTATTCTTGAATAGAGAAACAGAGAAAAACTTTTGGAGATTCAAGCTAGATCAACCTAGCCAATTGGGCATAGTCATGATCTACGAGTTCAAAGATCCCGAGACACCAGACAAGGTTGTCTATCTAGATCATACATCAGAAAAAATGTTCTTGGTAACAGAGCAGGATACGCATGCATACACTTTTAAGAGTGAATTGATTTTCCCTCCAGCAAGATCCAATGTTTCCCATGGCCTCCAAGGAGCAGGATCATCTCAAGCTAGTGAAGCCCAACGAGAACGAACAAGAGAGAGACCTGAGGTAAGCTTTACACACATTGTGGGCACAGACAGATTAGGACTTGAGGGTGAAAGACATGAAAAAGAGAGACATAGAGCACATAGGCATCAAAGAGATGATCATGGTTTTCCATTGCCTAGATCTCGAGAGTATCCAAGAACCCTTAGACCCTCTCAAGTGGTCAAGACAATGAAAAATTACTTTGATGGTTTAGGAGATCCTTATGATCATGTGGCCGAGTTGAAACAAGTGTTAAGAGCTGAACAAGTTGAGGACTTGTTCACTTAGTTCAAGGAATTTGGTTTGACCCTCACAGGTACCATGTTAGCTTGGTTTTAGCCCCTGAACAGTCACAACTACTAGAATATAGGTCAACTGCTAGATGAATTCATTGTAGAATTTTCCAAGAGTGGTATCAGGCATAACATATAATCCTTGATCCACAAATTCAAGCAGACACCCTAAGAAACAGTGCGACTAGCAGGAAGAAGGTTCAGACAGTACATAGAAAGATGCCCTATTTCAGAATTACCCACACTGGCCAAACAAGTGGCCTTGTTTTTAGATGGCTTACGAAGCACAAAGTTAAGATCATATGTGTAGCCTAGATCCATAGAAGAGTGTGTGCGCATGTGCATTGACATAGAAGAAAACTTGGGTGAGGAGTTAGGACTATCCAAACTCTATAAGGACTCTGATAGTTCTACTAGTCATACCTCCCGAACCTCCAATGAGATAGATGAGATAGCTGATCAAGTTGCCAAGAAGTTAGGAGCCCAAAATAGACAAACACCAAGAGTCACCTCATTGAACCGGTGTTATACTTGCAGAGGGGACCACATGGCTAACATATGCCCAATGCAAAACTCGAACATAAGAGAAAGGAATGCTCCATATTGCACTATTGAGAGAAAATGCATGAACCATACGGCTCAAGATTATCCATACAATAGGTAGGCTATTAGAGAGAATTACCAACAACCTTACCCACAGGGTAGGTATCAAAACCAATACCAACAGCCATATTATAGACCACAACAGCAATATCAGGCACCATATAACCCACAACCAGTCCTAGGAAACCAACCACTAGCTCCTGCCAATGTAATTCCAGTTAAGTATGCAGTGGCAGAGGAGAACCATATTAGAGCATTGGTGCTAGTGACTCCTTTGGTCTTAGAAAATGACCATCATGCTCAAAATTTTGACTACTCCTATGAAGATAGTCCACAAGCTTATTACAGAGAGTCGCTTGAGCATAGTGAGTCTGATCCTTATCACTACAAGGCACCACCTATGGAACAAAATTGGGAGCCCAAATACTCCAACGTCATGTATATGAATCCTAACCCTAGGCCCCAATTGAGACAAATGAGACTACAAGCCCCTAGAGGACCATGTTTTAGATGTCAAGGTGACCATTTCATTCATGAATGTCCCCACCCACCATCTCCGAGTCTAGGACAGGCTATCACAATACAAGCCTTTTGTCTTGAGTGTGGCAAAGAACATCTTTCGAGATATTGCCCTAAAACCCCTCTAGTGCGCCCAAGGTTACACCAATTAATGTGGTAGGCTTAGTGGTGGATTCAAGTTCAAGTAGCACTAATGTGGCTCCTGTACAGGCAGTTACTAGGGCACAAGCATTAAAACAAGATAAGCCAGCAGAGCAATTGGAGCCAAGTTAATCAGGAGAGCCTAGTAAGAGGAAAACAAGAACATGGAAGGATACCAGGGAGAACGCCAATCGCAAGTGGAATAAAAATCTATCTGAATTAGAAGAAAGCCTGAAAGATGCAAAAACAAAAATAGAAGACATTGCATCTCAAAACCACTCGCACGCTAAAGCTCCATCCACTCCAGCTCATCGCACCCCACCACCCATTGTAAATAGATCGTAATCAGGGCCTGTTCTTGCAAATCCAACCCTAGAAGGCTTGGACATGATGTTCAAGGCCTACCAAGCTCGTCTTCAAGAAGGGCCAACAACTGCAAACCTAGACAAGAGTTACCCTAGAGCAGATTTAGAGATTGAAACAGATAAAAATTTGCATGAAAATGGTAGAATTAGCTCAAGCTATGCTTGAGACCAGTCAAATGTTCAATCAGACAAACTCTGTCAAACCGGATTTGCATTTTCAGGGCTTACTAGAAAGATTAGAGCAGTTGGTAAACAAACAAAACAAACCGCAAGTTTCTTTACCTCCACAGGCTCAATTAGTTATTGAAAGAGAAAGCTCACCACCTACGAAAGTTTATGTTCCAAATTCCATGGATGGGGAAACACCTCTTTCAATTCAACAGTACTCTCAAGGGTTCTTGTAGGAAATACAAGAAGAGAAATGGGCCAAGGAGAAGGATAATCCCCCTCCTATTCCTGAGATTGATGATCTTCATGATCAGTTTCCCCAAGATATTCCATCTATTTACAGAGATCAAGTAGAGCAACAAGAAGAGGAAAGATTAGATTTTGAATCTAATTCTTTAGAAGGGTTGCCATAATTCACACGCCCATGAGAATCTGAATCTCTTCAGGTCAGAGCGCCCACAATATTAGTAAGACATGAAGACTCAGTGGTTCCAAGAAACACCGATGTCATGAAGAGCACTAAGGTCGAGTGCCATCTCACCGTAGAAGAGCTGCTCAAAGTAAAACCTGAGCTATGGAAACATGTGGCAAATCAAGTTCCTGAATTCGATTCCAATGTGTCAAAAGCAAGCTCTAAGCAAAAAGTACCAAAGATACCTCTAGACAAAATAGGTGACATGAGTGAATGTGAAGAAGGTAATACTTATCTTCCAATCACCTACCAAGGTTACACAACCAAAGCGATCATAGATTCAAGTGCTGGTGTTGCAATTGCGACCATCTCCTTATGGAAGCAATGGAGCAAGCCCGCATTAAGACCAACTAGAATGAAGCTTCAAATGCCTAATGGCCATATTGAAAGACCTCTAGGATTGCTAGAAGGGATAACTCTAACCACTTGTGGTGTAACATGTGGCAAATCAAGTTCCTGAATTCGATTCCAATGTGTCAAAAGCAAGCTCTAAGCAAAAAGTACCAAAGATACCTCTAGACAAAATAGGTGACATGAGTGAATGTGAAGAAGGTAATACTTATCTTCCAATCACCTACCAAGGTTACACAACCAAAGCGATCATAGATTCAAGTGCTGGTGTTGCAATTGCGACCATCTCCTTATGGAAGCAATGGAGCAAGCCCGCATTAAGACCAACTAGAATGAAGCTTCAAATGCCTAATGGCCATATTGAAAGACCTCTAGGATTGCTAGAAGGGATAACTCTAACCACTTGTGGTGTAGAGTTTGAGCACACCTTTGCTATATGTGACTTTGGCAAAAATAATGTCTATGAAATGATCCTAGGAAGACCCTTCCTTCGACAACTGCAAATAGTGCAGGATTGGGGAACCAACTCCTTGTACTTATAGCACTTAGGGGTCACAACAAAAGTAAATCTAAAAGACTATACCTTTAGAGATGTACCACTCCTACAGTGGAATCCTATCCACAAGGTGCAAGAGGATTCAATCTCTGTGCATTTTGAAGGTTCTTATGATCCATCCTGGATGCATGAAGATACTCACTTGTGGATATGCAAAGTCACAGAGGAAGAGGAAAAATGCTTAAAGGAGAGAGAAGAAGGAACTTCTCAAGGAGAAAGACCAATTAAAGACCCAACCTACACACCGATGATCTTTCCACATGAGGAATTTGAGCCTCATGGTTGGGCAGAAATCCTAGCCACCATGGACATTGCTGTCAATGAAGAACAATGGACACCTCATTGTGATGAGGAGGGTTACAATATCTCTGTATTCATGTGTCAGCCCTTGTTAGTGTTGGGTGTGTGTAGAAGTGCAAGAGACACACAAGGAGCACAAATGCAGCAAGGCACATGGAGAAGACGATGGCTGGAATAACTCTCTCTATTGACGATGAACAAAACTGAAGTAAGAGCTAAATAATATCCCTAAGTACAAAGTACCACCACATATGAGAGTATCAAGTATGTGGTAACATGGGGAAAAAACCTCTAAACAGCACTAGAGTAAAAAGTGCCCATGTATAGGGAAAAGGTTCACATCAAAGCTACTCAAGGAACACATAAGTGTAACAAACCCCCCTGGAGCGAATGATGTGAACACATATAGGGAGTGACAAATCAACCTCCACAAGACTTCATTAGTGAAAATCAACTACTTCTTCAAATCTTTGATCTTTGTCAAAAAAGTGTCCATGGAATCTCCTTCATTCATGTGATCATTCTCCAACTATTTTTAGAGGTAAGCAACACGAGCCTCATTCTTTGTCTGGTATAAAGTGGTAAGCATGCCGCAATCATCCTTTGCTATTTTGCAAGAGTGAATGTGAGGAATAATGGCACGTTTGATAGGCAAGGCTATCAATGCATGTGCATGAGCATATTTGCCATCCCAACAAAGTTGCTCTACAGTAGATGGAGCAGGAATTGTAGCACAAATAGGAACTTGAAGAACATCATCTTCAATGCCATCCACATCACCTTTAGTAATTGTATTTATAGTTGTACTAGGATGTTTTTTAGCACCCTGCACAATATTCTAGAGTCCTTTTGCAACCAATACATGACGCATCATATATGCCCATAATGGGTGATTGGTACCATCCAACTTATCCTCAACATCCAACATATGGAATACATCACTACTTTCAACCTTGGCCACTAACTAAAATACCCTAATGCAAAAAAATCATTGTATCTCAAAAAGTTGAGCCAAACTACCCTATCAAGCTCTATTAAACATGTAGCATACATTGAGATGCTTATATTGGCAAAGTGAATCCTGTATGTATGTTTGGCACAAAAAGATGAAACTGCCTACACAAGCACTACGATAGGGCATTTAAAGACCAAAACAAGCTTAGATCATGATTTCGACACCACAAAGTGAAGAACTCCTAATTGCCCTAATTATGCTCACCAATTTCCATGTCATTTTGAGACTATGATCGGAGGGGTGTTGACAACACCCTAGATGAAGCAGCAACCTGCTCTGATACCAATTTTTGGACTTTAAGGTCTTCGGAAGCATGCAAACAACACAAGGAAGAAGAAGAAACTTGAATCACAACACACAATACTAAATTTATTACCAATAGAATGTACAAAGATAAGTAACTCATTAGGTTTATAGGCATATACACAAGCCGGGGAAAAAAACCTCCTAAAGAGGGAAAAAAGTACCTCGGCGGTCTTAGTGTGACTCCCCTTCTCCTACCATATGAAGTATCCCTTTTTCCAATTGGCATCTAGCCCATATTAATAAGCATTTCCTTCCCTTGAAAAACATTTTCATCCATGAAAATGTAGGTAAAATATCAATATAGGTAGGAAAAGTGATTGGACTCCCCTAAACTCCATATACTATGAATACATGGTCATATTTGTGTGTTGCTTCCCTGTACCCTTCCCCTAAGAGATATCTCAAAGATGAGAAACCATCTATAAAGTGTCTATTATGTCCCATGTATACCTAACTTCTAAACCATCACTCCCATAACATCTAACATCACAAAGTTGACATAAGTCCATATGATGTATCCTATATGGAGTAATAAGATGAAAGTTAAGTACAGAATGTCAAGTTATATAATCTTGAGCATATCACAATGGAGATAATGAACCATGAACTTCTCTAAAATATAGAGCAAATCCCCATAAGAAAGTGACTACAAACCCATCTAGAACTAACATGATAGATTTTCATTCTTATCACTCTAGGTGATCCTAATCTTGAATATACTCACAAGTGATAGTTTTTACCTGAACCATCCTTGTTTCCTATATGAGTCCATCATCATAAGTAGATACACAAATCTACTCCTCAAGTCTAATATGTGAGGTGTTTATAAAGCACCTATCTCTGTCTAGCAAAATCGTACTCTACGGATGATGAGTATTGTTTACTTCCTCTAGAGATAAGTTCTACTCTTCTCTTGTGCACATGGAATAAAGTAGATATACTCCCCACAAGAGAAGCTACTTGACTATTCTCTAGGAGTAAAACATATTCAACGACCATCTCAAAAATAATCCTTTCCTTTCCTTTCTCTCTTTCCAAGAAGAAGACCTAATGTTAGATATGTCCTCACTTTCTCTTTCCTTAAAACAGATATTGAGGAATTCATTTTCTCCTTCCTTCCATAGAATAAACATATGGATAAATTCTCACTATATAATTCCATAAAGATTAAGAGTTAAGAAAATAAATTCCTTCTTAGGTCCAAACCCTCCTCTAAAATATTAGATACTAAACAGCTCCCTTCACTAAAATTTTTGCGAATGGACACCATCTCCCACATACATAGAGGTATATCCTTTTGATCACCCTTGAATGCATTCAAATTATTATAGCCTCTTTTCATGCTTCTTCCTTAATTAATAGTCTCTCATCAATAGACATATTCATCCATATAATTGAATGTGTATGATTGAATCTATAGAGATATGTTTTTCATAACAATGAAATGAAGATTATACACTTTTATAAAATCCTATGTGCATCTTTAAATCCATGGAAGATTATGTATTTAAGCTACAAAGAAATGATTTCAATAAAGAAGATAAAGAAAATGATTCAAAGATTAGTTTATTACGATAGAACAAAAATGAAGCCATTCTCCCACTTTTCTCAAGTTTCATCTATGAAGATTCATCTCTCCCTTTTCTCTCTCTCTCTCTCCCTTTTCTCTCTCTCTCCCTCTCTCTCTAAGCTTAGACTAAGGGAATTATCTGGAGAATCATCTCTTATGAAGTGCAAAACTATCCCCTAAATATCTATGGAATTAAGATGAATCAATTCAATTCCTTAAGGTGACTCCCAATCCTACTCATTCAATTGGAAACCTTCCTATAGATGGTTATTAGTAACAAAACCATGGGTTCCAACCATTCATTTATTAGGTCTTGAATCGAGGAATCCATCGATTTTAGATTTCTCAATTTGGATAATCATATCCCATGATATGGCCTAAACTATGAACATGGGTAGTACAAAATAGGTCATGTGCAGAGTGCATGAAATGAAACTATCTGTTTACTCCTTCTTTTCACCTAGGTCAAGGTTATGCGCATGGAATAGCCATTTATCCCACATGACTTTTGGACGACTCAAAAATAGCCTATATAAGGTGCATAGACATAAGAATCACATTGTCTCTTGAGGAGAAAAAAGGACCCAAGATCATCTTCCTCTAGGGTGCATGATCAATAGACCAAACCGTATTTGGGCACACGCATTCATCTAGGAAACTCATGGAGTGTGAAAGACGTCTTCACTTTTTTTTCTCCTCCAAAATAAATTGTATGTGCCACTATTGTGAGTTTCCTCCATGAGGTGCTCAGCAAGATGATGAGTTGTCTATTCCTCACAAGCCTTTCCCTCTCCCTCACACAAGCTTTGATACCAAATGAAACATCCTCTCCTCCCAACCTTAAATAGCCCTTGACCTTGTGCACATCTAGAGTTTTCTCTAAGATCCAAACACCCTTCATCTCGACACTATGAAGAGATGGAATAACCCCAAAGACTCATGCCAGAGCCTTGGCTGCCCCGAGCTTTGGTCCTTGACCCATCTAGGGTCTTCAACCAAATACAGGTAGACCAATGGTATACCATGGTGGTCTAAATAAATCTAACAGAAAAAAAGAGGTCCCTATAGAGAGGGCTAAGGAGGGGGCGGTCCTTGTACACATATTGGTGAATTAGTCACATATGCATATTTGGTTGTTGGGCATATGTTCTTCTGCCATTACAACAATGTCACAAACTTGATGACAAGGCAAATAAATGTATATTTGTTGGATATAGTAGTGACAGTAGAAGTTATCAATTATAAGTCCATTGATGGACAAAATTATTATAAGTTGTCATGTGGTACTTGTTAATAATTCAGCTTATCCTTTACTTGAATGTAAATTTCAGCCAACAATCAGTTCATAAGATGTGTTTCATACACTCTTGCCTTTGTTTCAAAGTGATACACTTGACTATGGCCATGTAAACCATCCAAATGAGCTTCAAAGAGTTGAGCATTTTCAACTAAACATGGTTGAATCTCCAACCAAAGATGACTAAAAATTTCTAGCCAAACATGGATAAAAATTCCCAAAATTTGTTGAGGAACATGGCTGAAAAATTCTAGCCAAAGATGGTTGAAAATGTCCAACCAGATTCTACTCCATCGTGGGGATCCTGATGGTGATCACCAAAAAACTTATCTCGTATGCTACTAATCTAGCATTTAAATGCGATTACATCTTCTAAAAGATCTCAGGATAAACTTCAAAATATCTTGTGAAAAATGCTTCTTCGAAGGTTTGCTTATAAGATGTTGGCAAAAACATTAATCGAGAGTAAAATGTCATTCGTGTAAGGTGACTTGCCATAACCAAAAGATCAACAATCAAGGCATCTGTATCTTGTTTAATGGTGATGAAATTTAAAAAAGTGTACTCTACATGCTTCAAAACTGTTAGAATCATGTCGAGTACTTTATTGGTGATCTTGATTGTTAAATCTGGTATAGATGTGTATCTGGATAGCCAAAATTCTATGGTCCTAACAATATATTATTTGGTAGGCACGACACTGTACACTGATGTTTTATCCCATGTTCAGCCAAAAATGCATTAAAGTTAGAAGTCATATATTCCCCCCCTTGATCAGAACAGAGGGTGCCCATTTTTCATGCTGACAGATTTTCAACCAAAACCAAAAACTGTTTGAAGCACATAAACACTTCGGACTTTTCCTTCAATGGATATACCCATGCATGCCTGGAAAAATCACCAATGAAAGTCATGAAGTAAAGATAGTTCCCAAAAGAAGATGTCTGCATAAGACCACAAACATCACTATGTACAAGCTGCAATTTCTGAATAGCCCGAACTTAACCATCTTTTGGAAAGGAAGAATGCTGCATTTTGCCCAAAATACATCCTTCACATACATGTTTACCAGGTGCCTCAAGTTTGGGCAAAGAGGACACTATTTCAGATTTCTACAGGCATAGCAAACTAGCAAAATTCAGATAACCAAAGTGTGCATGCCAAAGTTTTGCATCTGACATAGCCTAAGAATCATGTATTGCACGTGCCAAATCATTTACAGATCTTCCATAGTCCATGAGCTTATACAACCCATGACATAAAATGCCAGAAGCAATAATGACGTTGCCATTTGACAGATCATGAATTGTACATCTGTCATCAACAAATTTCAAAACAAGCCAATCTTGGCTAATGCAAAAACTGATAACAGATTTTTCTTGATCCTTGGCACAAACAAAGCATCTGACAAAGTGAAAGAACTACCATCAATAGTAGTCAAAATGATCTTACCAACTCCCATAACAGGATAGGAGGAGTTGTTGGCGCATGTAACAGTATTCCCTGTAGGGGCAGGCTCGAGTGAAGAGAAGAAACTACGCTACGAGGTGATATGTTTGGTCGCCCCACTATCAAAGTACCAAACATCTGAGTCTACTGCAGGCATGCACTGCTCATGAGAAGATGGGTCAAAACTGCAAACACTAGTAAACGCCCATTCTTCTTCTTGCACAAGATTAGCAGACTCTATTTTTTATGTACATGCCTCTGCAACAACCATTCTGACCTCTTTCTTCTTTGCCTCTTTAGCAACCAATTTAGGCTAGCTCTTAATGACATGATCATTTGCTTTACAATATTTTCAAAACAATTTCTGCTTTTCTGATTTCTTCTCATCTTTATCTTCCTTCTTCGAATGTGCAGCATTTGCAAATTTCTTCTTACTAGTAGAAGGCTCCATTTTCCTTTGCCCTTCTGACTAGCCAGGAAAGCTTGATCTACAAAAAACATAATAGAGCTATTCTCCCTAGACTGATCTTCGTGCAACAAAACAGAGACTAACTCCTCAAATGACAAGGCATTTGGATTGCCTTTCATCATCAAATGAAGAGTAGAAGCAAAACTTTGATATGAGTCAAGAAGACCATCTAGAATGGTTTGCATAAGTGAGCTATCTAGTATAACTTCATCAGCAGAAATCAGTTATTCCTTCAAATCCTTGATCTTTGTCATAAAAGTATCCATAGAATCATCTTCATTCATATGCTCACTCTCCAATTGTTTTCGGAGGTAAGCGACACGAGCCTCATTCTTAGCTTGGTACAATGTGGTAAGTGTATCCCAAGCATCCTTAGTTGTCTTGCAAGAGCGAATGCGAGGAATAATGGCATGTTTGACAAACAAGGCTATCGATGCCTGTGACTGAGCATCTCTGCCATCCCAACGGATTTGCTCTGCAATAGATGCAGCAGAAACTGCGGCACGAACAGGAATATGCAAAATATCAACATCTTCAGCTCTAGTACCTGTATTCGCAGGTATAACAGGACATCTTTCAACATCCTGCACAATGTTCCACACTCCTTTTGCAACCAATACATGTCGCATCATATAATCCCATAACGAGTAGTTGGTACCATCCAACTTATCCTCAACAGCCAACATACGAGATACATCACTGCTTTCAACCATGGCCAATGACTAAAATACCTTGATGCAGAAAATTGATTGTATCTCAAAAAGTCGAACAGAACTGCCCAGACGAATTCTTTTAAGCGTGTAGCAGACTTCGAGATGCTTATACTTGCCAGTCAAAACTGGTATATATCTTCGGCAGAAAAAGACAAAAAAAACGTGCACTACGATAGTGCATTCGGAGGCCGAAACGAGCTCAGATCACGATTTGGGCACGACAAGGCAAAGGTGTTTTGATCTCCGAAACACCTTGAGTATGCTTACCAGATTTCGTGCGATTCTAAGACTGCAACCAAAGGTGTGTAGATGATGCCCTAGATGAAGCAACGACCTACTCCGATACCAACGGTTGGAGTTATACGTATGCAGAAGCATGCGAACATCATAAGGAAGAAGAAGAAGCTTGGAGCACAACACACAATGTTGAATGTATTACCACTAGAATATACAAAAATAAGTAGCCCATTAGGGCAATAGGCGTATATTCAAGCTGGGGGAAAAAAACCTCCCAAAGAGGGAAAAAAGTGCCCCCGTGGTCCTAGAGTGTTCACATATATCACTAGCTAAATATCAACAAACCTTAGCCATGTTTGGTTGGAAATTCTCTACATTTTCAGCTCTATTTTGCTAGAATTTTTCAACATGTTGAGCCTTAGTTGGCTACTCTACATGGCAATAGTCAAGTGCACCATTTTGGAACATAGGCATGAGTGTATCGAACACATCTTATGAGCTAATTATTGACTGTTTTTTGCATTCAAGTAGAGGGAGAACTATATTTTTAGCAAATACCACATCTCAACTCACAATAATTGTGTATCTCAAGGGATGGCATAAAAGATATCCCTTACTTTCAGCACTATAACCAACAAGTATACATTTCTGTGCCTTGTCATCAAGTTTGTGACGTTGTGATGGCACAATACCATATGCCAAACAACCAAACACGCGCATATGACTAATCATAGGCTTATGTCTATTCCAAGCATCATAAGGAGTGATGACTCTCAATGCTTTTGTAGGGTAGCAATTCAACACATAGTTTGCACACACGACAACTTCCATCCAAATCTTATCAAGCAGGTGTTTTCCTTTAACCATACATCATGCCATTTCAAGGAGAGTTCTATTTTTACGCTCGAAAACACCATTTTGCTGAGGTGTATATGGCACCGTACATTGGTATGAAATACCTCTTTCACGAAGAAAAGCATTATACTCATATGACATGTATTCACCACCACGATTTGTACGTAGAGCCAAACGCTTGTTTGGAGAAAAAAATTCAGCCATTGCTAAAAATGCTTTGAAGCAAGAAAATACCTCATTCTTTGCTTTGATAGGATACATCCATGTATGGCGAGTAGCATAATCAACGAAGGTAACAAAATATACATGCTTCCCAAAAGATGGAGTCTTGATGGGACCACATACATCACTATGAACAAACTGTAATTTTCTTGTAGTGTGTGTATGACTATCTTTTAGAAAAGAAGCACGATGCATTTTTCCAAGAATGCAACTTTCACATGCATGCTTTTCAATGGACTCAAGTGTTGGCAAACCAATAAACCATGTCCTTCTTTTGCAAGTAAAGCAAACTATTGAAGGTCAAGTGGCCAAAACGAGCATGCCAAAGCTCCATTTCAGCCATGGTAGAAGTATGAGCAACCAAGGCATTCGAGGCAACTCTCTTGTATGTATCCATGCAATACAAACCATTACATAATGTACCGCACATCACGATAATATCACCATTGCTGAAATCATGAACCATACACTTATCATCAACAAACTATACATGAATTCCAGCTTTGGCAATCAAGAAATTTGAAATAAGCTCGTTTTGATATCGGGTATATACAATGCATTTTTCAAGAGAATCAAACCTCCATTTGCAACATTAATCTCAAATTCTTGTACTCCAATGGTAGGTTAAGAGGCATTGTTTGCACACATCGAATGTCCTCATTTGGGTGCATCTTTCAAAGATGCAAGAAATATTTTGCATGAAGTTATGTGCTTTGAAGCACCACTATCAAAGAACCAATCCGAATGAGCCGAACTCACAACCATACATTTAGAATGCAAAGATGCATCATGATGACATGTAACAATACATGCCCAAAAATCTTAAGCCATGTTAGCTTCATCATTCTTTGCATTTGCTGAAATTTCAACAATAGACATGTAACAATACATGCTGACATGTAACAATACATTCCCAAAAATCTTGAGCCATGTTAGCTTCATCATTCTTTGCATTAGCTGAATTTTCAACAATAGGCATGTCAGATTCCTTCTTCTTTTCATTGCACTTCCATATCTACCACTATGTTCCAAAGTTGTTTTGCAACAAGAACATGCTTCATCATGTAAGACCACATCGGATAGTTGGTCCCATCAAGCTTATCTTCAACTTAAAGCATGCCAAACAAGTCATTGTTGCCGGCCACTTCACTAAAGAACAAAAATGTGACAAAATCTACACTTAGACGAAAGCTGAAAATGAATGTTGAAATTTCAGCTCACAAACCATGACTCTGATGGCGATTCTAACTACACGAATGGCTTCAAAATGGGGGTAAACATATAATGCAACTAATGGAAATGTTTCTTGGTTGCGGAAATTCACTCTTCTATGCTCCGAAGTCGATTTGCACTATTAAAAGTGGGCACATGGCATGATGCAAAAAACCAAAACTTCAAAAAGAGCTAAACTTGCTTCGATACCACTGTTGGGTGCATGTAGAAGTGTGAGAGACACACGACAAGCACACACAAGGAGCACAAACACAACAAGACACACGAAAAAGATGGACAACTCAAATAGCTCTCTCTGTTGACGATGTTCAAAACTGAAGTAAGAGCTGAATAATATCCCTAAGTACAAAGTACCACCATATATGAGTGTATCAAGTGTGTTGTAACATGGGGAAAAACCCTCTAGCCAACACTAGAGTAGAAAGCGCCCATGTAAGGGTAAAGGTTCGCATCAAAGCTACTCAGGGAATACATAAGTATAAAGATTCTCAAGTCCCATATTATTTGCTGTATTTGGAAGAGCAAGAACAATAAAGCTTTTTGTATTGTGCATAAAGATCATTACTATTCATGTATCTCCGATTTACATAGGACTATAAAATCATGTCTTCAAATGGTTATTGATGCTCCTCTTGAGCATGATAGTTTGAGACATCATATGTAATTGTAAGCCTTCCACGTGGAGGAATAATCTCCTTGCTTTGTACTCTCCTAAGAGATTCCAATTGTATTTCTCTCTGAGATAACCTCTGAACATTTGCGATTAGGGTATGCCCTCTGCACTGATGTAACTCTATTGTATTAATATTCATCCTTTTATGTTTTGTTTAAAAAATCTATTTATATTGGATCATTGTAAATGTTGATGCCCTCAAAATTTGTAACTTAGGTTCATAGAATATTCAAGTGAAAAGCAAAGTCTTAACATACTTGCCAACCAACCCGAACAAAAACATTAATGAAAAAGATACAATAACCATGCTCAATTGTTATCTCAATCACACCCTATATTTTTTATCACCCAAACAAAATGGTTTACATGTTATTCTATCCAAAAAAGACTAAAACGGTAGCAATATCTAAAAAGAATTGAGTTGTTCATTTTATAGGTATCCACAAAATTAAAACCCATTATTACCTAGAAAATGTATTCAAATTAATCTAACCTGAAAAGATAAGAACTCAATGATAAGTAAATGAGAAAGATTGGGTAGTATATGCTTAACCTTTGCTTTCTCTTTCATAATTCTAATCTTTATGATCCTACAATAACCTCTATCTTTTTGGAAGTATTATACTTCCTTGTAGGTAGGTCTGCACATTCACAAGGGATGTCTCTTGGTATGTACTTATGCTGTAATAATCTAGGGGCAAAGCTCATGAGTAGAGAATCGACACAAGAGAGCACAAAGCCACGTTCTTTATAAAAGGATCCATATGCTATTTTTACGAAAATTTTTATGACAATTCAAGAGTCAAAATAGAACCATGAAGTGGTGCTTGAGCTACTATATTATCACAAAAATTGGATGCATGAATTACCGAGATTTGGAAATGATTTTGTTGGTCAAGAGATGGACCAAGGGTTGTGTGTTGAATTCATCAAGAATAAATGTTTCATGGCATATCCGATACTAAAAATAAAAGAGCCGAAAGAATGCTCGCATTGAATGTGAACATGGCATCAATGTTGTACACATAACAATATAGAATTGTTCCTCAAATTGATATCTAATATTAAAGGAATGCAAACAAAAGTTCTTGTAGTGGATTTTGTTCATTTCAAAGTTCCGAAAACTGCAAAAGCATGTGAAACATGTCAATTCAAAAAGCAAACAAGGCCTCTATTTGTTCAACAAAGTAATCTAAGTGAAAATCCTATCAATCTCATACACTCAAACATAGGAGTACCAACAAACACCACATCAATTGAAAGCTACTATGTGACAATTGTTGATGATCATTCAAAAAAGGTATGAATCAACACATTACAAAGTTTGACATGTCTACAAGCCATTCAAGTAGTAATGAATGTAAAGACGATGAGCTCGCAATTCCAAGACTAAAAGTAACTAGTGCTCAAAGCTTACAAGGTACAAAAGATGCACCAAGGCCTATTCTAATAGTAGGAAGTTCATTGTAATAACACGTGCATAGATTGACACATGGTAACTTTTCCACCAATCTTTATGCATGCATGTCAAAGCTGGTACAATATGATGAACCAAGTTGTTTCGAAGAAGCCACAAAGAGAGAATGTGAACCTGCAACGGATAAGGAGAACATAATACTATAGTCCTTGAGAACTTACACTTCCAAATGAAATATGAAATTTAATTGCAGATCGATTCACAAGGCAAAGAAAACAGAATACGATTGTTCAATTAATAAGTACAGTGTGAGTGGCTGCAATGGAAAGACCGCCAAGGTGAACTTTACGAGTCTATGACCGCCAAGGTGAACTTTATCATCATCATCATCGTCATCATTATCATCATCATCATCATGCAAACAAATAATATAGCAAACACTCTCCAACGTACTCATGTTAGACAGTCTGCAAGTTGCTTTGTAGCCAAACAATACTATAATTCACCCCGGAGAGAAAACTACAACCCATAACGTAGCACAAAAGTAATCGCCAGTTGTACAGACTGTACGTCCTTTGACCATCAAATTGAATAGAAAATAAAATCAAATCAGCAAGAGACTGATCTTAGACATTTCAAATGTGGCTCCCGCGTTATGCAGCGCTTTTCCTCAGGGATGTTATTCGCTGTCCTGCCTTTCGTAAAAGGTACTCCATATCATTATGCGGCTCCCCTGAAACTTCCAGAGAATGCATCATCCTGAAAGTTTGAGAATTCCATACGATCAGGGACTTGGAGATGCCATTGCAAGCATGCATTACGAGGGATTCGATAGCTTACCTCCGCATGACCATCTCTTTGAGTATGTCCTCGACAGAGGCTTCACTTCTGGGCTCAAGCTGCAAACCACATGACCAGCCCTTCTTATTAGAATCATGCAGCGAGCCTAACAAATAGTGATCATTGTGGTGATGGATGATTTGTGTGCGCGAGTGTGCGCGTAAATGCATGAGTGCGCCTATGTCAGCAAATTTGTTTCTGTGCATGACATAGAGAAAGAGAGAGAGAGAGAGAGAGAGAGAGAGAGAGAGAGAGAGAGAGAGAGAGTATGTGTGTGTGCGCGCGCGCCACGTGCGTCCATGTGGGTGCGCATAACGTGCATATGCCCATAGAAGGCATGTGTGTGCACCTATGTGAGCAAGTTTATTTAGTGCATGAGATATACAGAGAGACAGAAAGAAATCAATCAAGCGCTTTACAACGCTTGATTTACTGTGTTAGCATTTTCATGTGTGTTACAAGAGCTTACGCAAATTGGCATTCTGGCTTCTTCACTAATGGATTAGAGATAGATTAAAGTAATATCCAATCTTCCACCAAACTCGATGACGATAACTGCATCATCATTCTCAAATAGTAAAACAAATCGTATGTCTAGAAGACCGAAAATTCGCAAATTCTCTAAGCACAGTGCATCAATGGAAGTGGAAGCAAGAAAGGTGTCAAATTTCATCTTCCACCGAATTTAATGATGATTGTGCGTAGTCTTTGTCATTATTGACAACATGGCAAATATTAAAACATGCAATCCCATAAAACAAATCACATCTGTGTGGAAGCTGGAAAATATGTTGCTCACCTGTGCACTCTCTACAGCCAAAGTTTTGGGGTCAAACTTGACATGTAATTTATAGACAACTTCTTTACTTGGCTTCACGTGTTTATTTCCTGGAACTCTTTTGTTCTTCATCGTAGAGCTGTTCTCCGTACCTTTTTTGTGCCTCAGAGAGGGATTTTTGAATACAAGAGTTACCATATCATGTTCACATTCGGCTATAGTCCATTCACTGAAGAATGACAGAATCTTGCCAAGCAGCTCATACCTGCCGAGTAAGAAGCAAAAGATATTTGAACATTTGCACCACAAAGAACCTAAACTGAATGCAAATGATTGATGTATCACTTGTTGTGAACTTCATTTAGATTCCGTATGTGCTTGTAATATTCCTCGTCCTTCGACGTCTGGATTTCTAGCTCTAAAATCTGCACAATAAAAGGCACGTTTTAGTGTTAGGTAGTCCATGACCTGTATGATGGAAAAATATCACTCTCTGTTAGTCTCGAACGTAAGTACCTCATTCTGCAAACTCCCAGTAAGTATCGATAGTTCAAGAGCCTTCTGCTCTACATCCGAGCCCACACAATGTGTAGATTCATCCTGAAATATTACGCGGGAAGCAGAGACAGAAGAGGAAAAAAGGTATCTTCAGCATGCATTTACACTTCAAATATCTCATCATTTAATGCACTTGAGATGACATGACACAGTGCCCTTTCCACACTACATATGAATGTGCACAATAACTCTTCTAGAACATCCATTGATTCAAGATTTCGTAGGACTTGCTTATTCAAGTTAAACCTTGAATATGAAAGACATCCATTTCGGAATTTAAAAATGATTAATGATCCTTGTGGACAACAGTCTGCATGCTAATGATGCCCTATGTCTCTGTAACATAGATGAATGTGCATCAAACTCTTCTAAAAAGTCCATTGATTCGGAATTGGCCAGGATTTACTTATTCAAGGTTAAGTTTCAATTTCAACATGCCATCCATTTCTTGACAGTGACTGGATGAAAATAAAATGAGGGTTACGAGCTTACCATGCATTCTCTATACCAAGATGAGTCCAAGTGTACCTGCCAATTATCCAAAAATTATCCCAGAGTGAAATTCTCACGTGATAAAAAAGATAACAGTCTCTTCATATTCAACTGAAATAAAAGCATCGATATGTACAACACCTTTTTGTCACATTCAGCAAAATGGTCCAAAACTGTATCCATAAGCTTTGGAAAATTTTCCATCTCTGCAACAGATGCACATAATTTATTCACGGAAAAACCTTTCGTGCAGAAAGGAAATCACAAAAAAAGCTAGACCATATTTGCAAATATCAGAAATAGACAGAGTCTCTCCAAAATGTACCTTCTGTAAATACTCCTATGAGAGATTTGATCTCTTCACTTTCCCTCGTTGTCATTGATACTAAATCAGAAAACTGTCTCTCTAAAGCACGCATCTCAGTTTCTGCAAAGACATAAATTCTTATGTAAATTAAAATACCAAATCCTTTCTCAGGCACCACAAAACAAATTGTAAAGCTTTTTGGATTTAAAACTTCCATTATCTATAGAAAGTACCTTAATTCTAATCGATGCAATTTTGTTGGAGGAATAAATACCTATATGCAACCTTTATCTTAGATTGTATACAATGAACTGATATGTGCATAATTGTATGAAGGACAAGAGATGTTGCTTTTGCAATGCAAAGGTGCACAGATCATTCACTGTTGGCAGGCATTCAACCCGTTCATGAGATAGAAGAAATATCACCTGATAAAAAGTAGTTCATCCAGGCAAGATACATCATATCCAAATACATGCTTGTCAGTACCCAAATGTAGAAACATGGTAAACTAAGGAAAAGAAAGAAGAGCTTGTGAGGACAGCCAAGATGGTTATTGAAGCCTCTCTACAAGATAGGATAGTCCATAAAGATTTGGAGATGAGCAGCTAATGCCAATGTTGTCACTATTTACTAGAGTTGGACCAACATCAAGGAAAACCTGGTCAATGCATAGATGGGCAGAAATACCACATAATAAACAACTCTAAGAATTTTCACAATTCGTACAAAGAAAAAGACCAAAATCGTTCACAAATCATGTTGCAAAAGAGAAAAATCATCAACAATGCGGAAAACAATAAAGCTATATAGCCAAGTCCTATGACCAGTCGCCATATCAATGAGAGATCTTGGAAATACAAACCCATCACCTATGAGAATCTTATCAGCTACACATCAGCAGAATGCACTCAGCACCCATGTTGCTATGGAAGCAACAGATTAAGCACTCCCTACCTCTCATACTCAATTCTATTTACTAACAATAGCATGCTTTAACATGAACATCAACATCGTATTGTAAGGATGGCCAATGGAAGGAAACCTCAGCAGCTTTCCGTGTGGCATCTATCTCATGATAACTACCAAACGAGTATGGCTTCCCAATAGTCAAACATTCCGAATGGCACAAAAATCATAGTACAAAGTAGAGATTTAAATCGTAGATTAAAATCGGGATTTAAATCGTTTAAATCGTAGAGGTTTTTAAAACTAAAAATAGAAATCGAGGTTTTTATTCATCAAGAGAGATTTTTATTTTTTTCTTATATTTGAGGTATGCACAATCCATGCACATAAAATACCTACTCTAGAGATTAGAACCCCTCCCCATTACATCATTACAATTTACATCAATGAGCCATACATCATAGAACTTAAATGAATGATAAATCATGACATCATATCCACATTTCAATTTACACCATAAATGAAATAGTGATCAATGACATTGCATTACATAAATGATGAAAAGTAAAAGATATACATGAATGTCAATAGCTGATGGCCATAGAACAAGTGGCAATTTCATACAAAAAAGCATAAAGTGATTACTATCACAAACTATAATCTAAGATAAATCATGAGTCATGACTCCTAAATGTCATCCATGGAATCATCATCTATGGGATCCTCATCAAATGTACTAGCCCATGATGTACTATCCAACTCTGAATGTTCAAACTGAGCTGGACCAAGATCATCTCCGCTAGAAGACGAGGCCGATAACTCCTCACAATCATGTCCACCTCGTCTCGAATAATACTTTCGTGGTCGACTAGTAGATGGCAATGATGGATCATCTACACATAACACAATATTTTCATAAAACAATATATTAAGATTTAGAAAATAGAGCGTAGAATGAAAAATATTATTATCTATATATTATAATTTGAACTTTGTACCTATGTGAGGTCTATCCCTTTAGGTGAGACTATGGGTGTGACACACATGCCTATCAAACTCCATCATAAGCATGGCAAAGATCTCTCTCTCCTCCTAAGGGATTTGAGGGATATCTTTGACAAGGCTGATATCAATAAAATCTACATTAACCTGCAGTTAAAAAATTTCAAAGTTATAAATTAGAGTATACTAAATACAAATATAAATTTTAAATGCATGACTAAATGTCAAAGAATTTATTTACCTATAAAGGAGCAATGTTATGTCTTTTACTCGCTAGCAACTTGAGATTAAAATGCTCAATCTATTCCTCTTTTTTGTATGTAATAGAGACCATGTGCTCCAATTCCTCTATGCATGTCCTGTACTACAATCTTGCGAAAGTATTCGCAAGGAAAGTTTTCTCTACAGATTTTCTCTTCAATTCGAACATAATTAAATTATTTAAAACTTGATTCTTTGATAATAAGATGAAATATTTACTAAAAAATCACTTACCAATATAGGAGTACTAACTCCATATTTCTCCCACCATGTGACAGGAGAAAGCTGATTCTCTCGTAGCCATGCTATAGGCTGTCCAAAATATTTCTCCATGCTACGGAACTGCACTCCAACAGAGACAAGAGGGCTACATCACCACCTATCCATCCTGCAATGTACTCAATCCAGCTATCCTCAAGAATCTCGTTTGTGCATTGCTTCTCACTCCTCCACAATGGATGAAGAATATGAGCAACTGCATGGATTGGTTTATGAAACCAATCCCATCGACTTTGGACAACGTCACATAAACCCTTCTTTCTATTAAAACATAGACTCATTATAGTGAATACACAAATGAATCGTGAATCATGATAGCAATAAACAATAATAAATAATCAATCATCTCACTCAATACTATCATCTAAACTGAGTGACTCTCGGATGATGATGCCGTTGTATGCAACATTGCAATGTGTGGTCTCTTGTTTATGGATACCTACCCTTGAACATATACGATATGCATTGAACATATATCATTATATGATGTCACATGTGTATTATAACTTATACATATATGATGTGTCTCGCCGCTCATGTCATGATTCAATGAGTGACCAGTGACCTCTAGCTTTCAACTGTTGGAACTTGGGCCTTGAATTCCTCTCGAGCTCATTGAGCAATATGATTCATTAATGAATCAATATGATTCCTCATGGTCTGATTTATAAGTTCTTAGAACATTGAATTGAAGCGTTAAGCAATACGATTCATTAATGATTAAACAAGCTTCAAGGCTGACCTCTGACATGTCACATGTATGTGTTAATGGTTATACAAGTAACAATGTACATATATTATAGGTATTATACATATGCGATATGTATTATACATATATCATTATATGATGTTACATGTGTATTCTAACTTATACATATACGATGTGTCTTGCCTTTGATGTCATGACTTAGTGAGTGACCGGTGGCCTCTTATCGTTTGACTATTCGAACTTGAGCCTTGCCTCTCTCTCTCTCTCTCTCTCTCTCTCTCTCTCTCTCTCTCTCTCTCTCTCTCTCTCTCTCTCTCTCTCTCTCTCTCTCTCTCTCTCTCTCTCTCTCTCTCTCTCTCTCTCTCTCTCTCTCTCTCTCTCTCTCTCTCTCTCTCTCTCTCTCTCTCTCTCTCTCTCTCTCTCTCTCTCTCTCTCTCTCTCTCTCTCTCTCTCTCTCTCTCTCTCTCTCTCTCTCTCTCTCTCTCTCTCTCTCTCTCTCTCTCTCTCTCTCTCTCTCTCTCTCTCTCTCTCTCTCTCTCTCTCTCTCTCTCTCTCTCTCTCTCTCTCTCTCTCTCTCTCTCTCTCTCTCTCTCTCTCTCTCTCTCTCTCTCTCTCTCTCTCTCTCTCTCTCTCATCCCAACGAGAAGTGACATTACAACAAGCTAAGGTAAGCCGAGCTAGATGGCAACCATGAGTCACAAGGTTCATAGTGAGGTTACACCACTGCTAGATAGAGGAGCTTCCAGCCTAATAGCACCAAGCGATCGCGAGGGAGTAGCCAAGATGAGAGCATATCCTATAGCTTTCATAAAGGAAGCCCTAGCACCGGCTCCACCTATGTACCACATCCTCCACCCCTCCATTGAGGGTGGACAGAGCTAGTAGACACATGCATTGTCATGTTTGTACTACCCTCAGCATATAGACATGCATATAACCCCACAGATAGGGCTTTATCACCCCACCATCACCCTTACTATTTCACCACTCATATTTGAGACTAGATTGTATTAGCTTTCTATGATCTTGTTTTATCTTCATGACAACCGCATCATCCCAACATCACCCTTAGTATTTCACCATTCATATTTGAGACTAGATTGTATTAGCTTTTTATGATCTTGTTTTATCTTCATGATAGCCACATGACATCTCCATCATGTATCCTATGTTTTGTCTCATAGGCCGATTTTTGGCCCATCATAGACGTAAAAACTCTCTCTCTCTCTCTCTCTCTCTCTCTCTCTCTCTCTCTCTCTCTCTCTCTCTCTCTCTCTCTCTCTCTCTGGTCTCTCTCTCTCTGGTCTCTCTCTCTCTCTCTCTCTCTCTCTCTCTCTCTCTCTCTCTCTCTCTCTCTCTCTCTCTCTCTCTCTCTCTCTCTCTCTCTCTCTCTCTCTCTCTCTCTCTCTCTCTCTCTCTCTCGCATCACACAATGCCAAGATTAGTGAGGACATACAAGCTCAAACTTTCGTGCAAACGGGCAAGTTGCAAAGTAAGTCAAAGTTCTTCGAGAGTCGTGACCTAGTCTATATGATCAACTGAGTAATCCACACCGAATGCCAATGTTCGCATCGAATGGAACCCATTTCAAACTAGACCGAACTAGATTCGGTTCTTTCCTTTAAAAACCCTAAACACACCAAAAGTGAGTATACGATTC
This sequence comes from Ceratopteris richardii, assembly GCA_020310875.1. NCBI lineage: Eukaryota > Viridiplantae > Streptophyta > Polypodiopsida > Polypodiales > Pteridaceae > Ceratopteris > Ceratopteris richardii. The sequence continues at coordinate 107,457,556 of CM035444.1, forward strand.
TATTCGGTTTGAACCGAACCAAATAGAATTTGCTATAGGTTCGCGCACAAGGTCAACGATGCAACATGTGCATGTAGATTCTCTCATGATCTCCATCCAACACTTCTTTGTTCAAGAGAGAAAAATTTTGCAAAATGAAACCATGGAGATGACAAATGCAATATCCGTAAAGAGATCATAGCATTGGAGATTGAAAAATGACATGAGAGAGAGAATAATACCAAGCTAATGGAAGGCACATATTTTGACAAATGGTGGTGATGGGTAGCACACACCAAATTGATGACACGCACAAACACACATACACAGACTCTTTTGAGAACACAAGAATATATAAGTGCGAATAAGTGGAGGTAACGCATCACAAAAAGCAAATTGTAATACCTGAAAAATATAGACTTATGGGTGAGATAAGCCAAGGAAAAAGCCCGCTTTAAAGATCTCATCATATGGATACTCCCAAGTAGGCGGTACATTCTCTCTAACCCAAAGCCATGAGAAACGCTTGATTCCCTATCAAAAACTATGAAGCTACATGAATAGCAATCAAGGTGATATATGTAAATCCAACACTATTTCTCAATTCATAAATGCAAGACAATGAACCAAGAGCCATGAATACAAAATGATCTTAGAGGGAATACATATACATATACATATACATATATATATATATATATATATATATATATACATATACATATACATATATGTATATGTATATATATATACATATACATATACATATACATATATGTATATATATATATATATATACGTATACGTATACGTATACGTATATATATATATATATATATATATATATATATATATATATATATATATATATATATATATATATATATATATATATATATATATATATATATATATATAGATATACGTATACGTATACGTATACGTATACGTATACGTATACGTATATGTATATGTATACGTATATGTATACGTATATGTATATGTATATGTATATGTATATGTATATGTATATGTATATGTATATGTATATATATATATATATATATATATATGTGTGTGTGTGTGTGTGTGTATGTATGTATGCATGCATGCATGCATGTATGTATGTATGTATGCATGCATGCATGTACACATGCATGTATGTATGCATGCATGTATGTATGCATGCATGTATGTATGCATGCATGTATGTATGCATGCATGTATGTATGTATGTATGTATCTATGTCCGTACATACCTATGTATGTATGTATGTATGTATGTATGTATGTATGTATGTATGCATAAATGCATGCACGTATGTATGCATGTATGTATGATTATGAATGTATGTATGTATGTATGTATGTATGCATGCATGCATGCATGCATGCATGCATGCATGCATGTATGTATGTATGTATGTATGTATGTATGTGTGTATGTATGTATGTATGTATGTATAGATGGATGGATGGATGGATGCATGTATGGATGGAATGGATGGATCATGGATGTATGGATGCATGTATGTATGTATGTAAGTATGTAAGTATGTATGTATGTATGTATGTATGTATGTATGTATGTATGTATGTATGTATGTATGTATGTATGTATGTACGTACGTACTATGTATGTATGTATGTATGTATGTATGTATCATAGTTGCATGAAATGCCCGTTTCGGGCTCCCCGAAACGACGTTTCGTTTCTGACGCATTTCTTGATACATCTTTTCTTTTTGTTTTTCATTCAGTGGATGTTTACATAGACGAGGGTTTGATGATGTTTTTGGGCCTGTGAAAGTTAAATGGACCTTGTTTGGCAAAGGGGAAGCTTTTGAATGAGTTCATTTTGGATTTTGGGTTCCGGGAAGCCTTTTGTCCTCTATTTCAGTTGATTTAATCATAGGGTGACAGTATTACATACATATGTATACATACACACACACAAACATATATATATATATATATAAATAAATATATAAATATATATATATATATATATATATATATATATATATATATATATATATATATATATATATATCCATTTCGCGTTTCTTATTCAAGGTCGAAACTCCATTTCGACCGTTTTCGTAACATTTCTGTTTCTTCGTTTCCGAAACTCCTGACAACTATGGTAGGTAGGTAGGTAGGTAGGTAGGTATGTATGTATGTACGTACGTACGTATGCTCTCATTGTCATTGGGTTCACATACCTTACGTGCACTGAATCATACTCACCGAATGCACCGCACTGCCTTGTTGTCGTATAGGTTTTTCTCTCCATATTGATCCATCACAAAAAGCTCTCCAATTAAAACACCTTTTAAATACATATTACAAAGCACCTTCGGAACCTTATCTCTCATTCTCATTCAGTTCACATACCTTATGTGCACCGAATCAGACTCACTGAATGCATTGTATTTCCTTTTTGCCATATAGGTTTTGCACTACATATTGATAATCACAAAAAGCGCTCTCATTAAAAATCCTATTAAAATGATCTTATGGCCATTCTCTCTGTCTCTGATAACAGATTGTCATTGAAAGACACACGTAAGTCACTTTTCATAAAAGCTAAAACTAACTGGAAATATTTTAATAATATATGGTACAATTAAGGCATCCACATGTATATATATACTCCTATTTGCAGGTATGAATCGATTTCATAGAAGACAAAATTAATAGGAGGAATTATTGCAACATCTTGTACAGATAAAACTTCCACAACTATATATGTGCTATAGCTGGAACCCGTTATTGGTATTGAATCAATTCCTAATACCTAAAACTTGGAACGAGCAGTCATGCTAGTGAACAACCAATCTATGAAGTAATGTGCTTTGAAGCACCGCTATCAAAGTACCTCAGTATAGATGATTGAAAAGTGAGCAAAGCTGAGTTTTTCTCTTCTTCATCGTTATTTATCTCTAATAGTACATCGAAAGCATACTCTTCATCTTCATTTTTGTTGACCTTTGTTGCATCTTCTAATCTTATGTCACTCTTAACATATGAAATTGTACTATTTAAATCTAGCCTTTCCAAAAGCAAAGATGATTTGGGTCAGCCAAGCTCGTATGTAAGTGCATAAGAGAACAATAATCTTTGATTAGGAAATGTGGAAATTTTCCTTTTTATCATGGATTCTCTATGTATGATCTAGGGAATGAATAGGTTCTAACTATGTTTTTATTAATCTTCCTATCGTTCCTTGCTGATTTGTGGTGTTAGAGATGTGAAAAAAGGGCAGAAACAATGAAGCAAAAGGATGACATAGATCACCATGCAAATTAGACCCTTTGAATTTTTTAAAGCAACCCAAATTCAAAAGAGTGTTCTGACATGTACCTCCATGCTTCATGTGAAAGCGTTAAAAAAGATAAAAATCAAAATATCGATTGGCCTTGCTGAAACAAATTTCAAAAGATAATTCATCATCTAGTTGGGGATGTGGATTAAGCAAGCTAAAGGACAGGCTTTTCTTACGTGCATAACTGTTGCAACTCATGCGATACTCAGTAAATGTAGATCCATACTAAAATATGGGAAAACAACAATACAAAACACGCACTGAATATGTGACTATTACCAGAATCTGAAATAGGCTCTGTCTCTGATGTCAAGCAGCTCTCAACAAATAAGTTTTCTGCCTCAACTTGCAGGAAGTCTTTTTTCAATGACAAATACCTCTCCTGCATAGAATTCCTTTCAACACAAGGCAATTACTCAAAGAAAGTACTATGAAAACACTTTTTCTTTTGCAATACTAACGGTATAACATTACTGGATCATCATATATATCATTTATAGTATTTGCAATGCTGAAAAGTGAAATTGGGCAGTGAGGTATACATTATTACTGTCCCAGGAAAGAATGCTATATCTTTAGTGTATACATCCTCACATTCAAATTTCAATTTGGTGCAATACTAACAGAAGGAAATGATTATTCTAACATAGTATGTTTATGCGATGTTTATAATAAAATTCAACGTACCCAAAGTTTTATGACGTCAATATCCTCATAATCAACAGCAGCAGCTTTCAGTGATTCAAGAAGTTCAGATGGATCTGTCATCTCTTCTCTGCATCGCTCAACATCTCTAATATAAACACGACCAATCAATTCAAAAATCCAAGAAATCATCAATATTGCATACATGAAAATCACTCAACTATGGTGTAAATGTTAGGTCATTCATATTTCTCCGGAAAATACATAAACTGTTTGACATATACCCCTTTATAGGAGATAAAATTCACGCTCTGATTCTTTAAGGTGTACACATCGAGGATGCTGCGAGGCACTCCTTGGAAATACATTAGATAACTTCCAAATGTAGTCGGAGACTTACTGGCACAAAATGTGTCACGATAAGTGTAATCAACCTTTTTACAGCAAAACGCATTGTCACAAGATGTAATGAAAATTACTCATCTCACAGGGAACATTGTGAACTTCTGTGAAGCAAAACTTGTGAACGATACGACAGCTCGAAATACATCTAAACATAACAATGAAGTAATTGTAATGCATCAGAAACTTCAATGCTTTAACTTTCAGATTCAGCTCGTTGAAGTTGAGATATCTGAGTAAAGGAGCAGAAGATTGACGTAGATGCCGGAGAATAACTTGAGGTTGAATCAAGATACTAATTACCATATCCTATGAGAACTTCTATTTATCACGCACGAAAACTCCGATTCAAATCATATGGATGCAGTGTCCGATAAAGGCTTGCAGATGCATAGTTGTAATCAAAAGCAAGTACCTTCGTATCTGCTGAGCTTGAGTTTTCATGACGGAAACTGTCTGCGTAGAGGATACAGCGATGCTCTCGAAGTCGAGCCGCTTTACCGTGTGTTCGACGGGAAAATTGCTGTCCTCGCTCGCAGCTCTCTTCGGGTGCTGCATTTTTTACCCGTTGCTGTTGGCGCCTCTAATCGAATTTGATTCTAAGTGGAGCGTTCAGAGCTTTCCCCATAAGGTCGTGTTCACGTCAGTCTGGCCACATTGAAGAAGAGGTACATATCATAACTTTTTTATCCACGTGGCAAAAGTCTTTTTTGAATCTTGAACGTTTTAATCTTCGCTCAATGCTGTAGAAGAGTTTATGATTTTAGTTTTTACTTTTACTTTTTTCTCTTTTTTTCTTTTTTTTTTGGGGTTGTGTGTGCACATCTTTGATCTACCCTTTTTTTAAGAAAAAATAGAGGTTCGGCAACCACATACTCCTTCGAGTTTTAACTTTGAAAAGAACAACAGTACAAGTGAATGGGCATAGTACCCACGAGACCCCGTATCTCACAAAGCAAGGGTTAGACAATATTACAATGGGTTTCAACTGGTTTTAGACTGGCCAAAGCCATTACATGTCTAGCTAGGGGATTGAACTCTTGAACTCTGCTTCAAGAGACCAAAGACTCAACCACTAGAAAAACAAAACATGAACACTTCAATTTACTCTTACAGACCTGGAATTTTTGAATAATGAATACACTTAACTCCCTTTAGGTATTATCATTACACCATGCCAAGTCTACATTCTAGATGTTACTTATTTATATGGGTCCATATACTTTAACGTCACAACATACAAAAAGGATTATAAGAATGGCTATGTATTATGACTGTTCTAATTGCTATCAATTTGCAAACTCTCTCCAATGCACTTGAGGTGGAATAGAGAAATCTCTCGATTTTTCATAATTTATAAGTGATTCTATCTTTGGAAAAAAGCATGGTGATGTAAAATATATCTCTCTAGGATGAAAATTCACTCAATGCAATCCAGTAGTACACACTTTTGGACCTCATCAAAGGCCTCTTTTTTTCATTTCTTTGTCTAAATGCATGAAAACCACACAAGGTAGGTTTTTCTCCTTTCTTTTTTCAATTTTGTTCTTTGAACCATGCCTGATTGGTAAAAAATGTAATGGAACCATATAAGCATATATGCAAGGTCGAACATAATTTTTTTTAAGAGAAGTTCCTCTTTGTTAATCACCATTGACTATCATTGAATCAAGCTACTAAGCTATGTTGCATTATTCGTTATTCGACAATTTGTTTATTCGTGAATAATTATGGAATTTTATGACAAGCCTTTATTATTCGATCGAATTATTCGGTGCCATGTCATTTTATTCAAGCACGGCCAAATACTTTTTGCACGATAATTCGACGCTTTGACTTACGAACTTACAATGTTGTACAAAGAACAAGGTATAAACTCTTGTTAGAAATTTTAAGTATTTTAGTATTAAGACCAAAGAAAAATATTTTTGTTTGTGAGTTAAAAACTAGTGTGATTGTTTGACTCAACATTGATTCTTACTTCACAATAGTATATGTATGTGTGCCTATGATGTTGAATAAAATTGTATTGTGATTGTTTGAATCACTATTGATTCTTACTTCACAATAGTATGTGTATGTATGTGTATGTGCATGTATGTCACATGATTGTGAGTGAAAATCTAATGTGATTGTAGATGTGTGTATGATTGTGATATGAAAACTAATGGTTTTATTGGAAACGGTTATATCTTCTTTTTTATAATGCAAGGTTTGAGAAGGTGTTAATAAGTGAGCTAGAACATTATAGGTCTCTAGATGGCTTTGTCTTGTAGACTTATTAACACCTTCTCAGAACCTTGAATAGTAAAGGGATCCAACGGAGTTTCATTCGATAGCATGTGTATGTGCATATGAGTGTATAATTGTGAATGAAAATCTATTGTGAATGTTTGACCCAACATTGATTCTTACTTCACAATAGTATGTGTAAGTGTATGTGCATATGATTGAGAATATAGAATCTATTGTGATTGTCTGACTCAACATTGATTCTTACTTCACAATAGTATGTGTAAGCGTATATGCATATGATTGAGAATTTAAAATCTATTGTGACTGTTTGACTCAACATTGATTCTTACTTCACAATAATATGTGTAAGTGTATGTGCATATGATTGAGAATTTAAAATCTATTGTGAGTGTCTAACCCAACATTGATTCTTACTTCACAATAGTATGTGTAAATGCATGTGTATGTATGATTGAGAATTAAACTATTGTAATTGTTTGACTCAACTGATTTTTACTTCACAATAGTATGTGTAAATGTATGTGTGTGTATGATTGAGAATTAAAGTCTATTGATTGTTTGACTCAACATTGATTCTTATTTCACAATAGTATGTGTAATTGTATGTGCGTGTATGATTGATAATTAAAGTCTATTGTAATTGATTGAGTCAACATTGATTCTTATTTCACAATGGCATGTGTAATTGTATGTGTGTGTATACAATATGATTGAGAATTAAAATATATTGTAAACATTTGAACATTGATCCTTACTTCATAATACTATGTGTAATTGTATATGTGTATGGGATTGAGAACTAAAATCTATTACGATTTTTTGACTCGACATTGATTCTTACTTCACAGTAGTATGTGTGTGTATGATTGAGAACTTTAATAGATAGAAAATGTAAATACATAAATTAATAGATTTAAAAACTTTAAGATAGATTTAGAGTAGTTTATATATTTAAAAACTTTAAGAGAGATTTAGAGTAGTTTATATATATATATTAAGATATATATTTAGTGGAATGTAGTAGGTTTTTAATTTGATTTTTTAAATCATCAATCCTCTTTTGTTGATCATCAATTGTTCTTTGTAATCTAGGAATTGTTAATCCTTCATTATATAGTTCTACTCCATGTGATGATAAATCATGGATAAGGTTATGTTCTTTACGTAGCAAAATGTAGGGCCGCTTTCAAGGAAGAGGGCATTTGTTTCCTTGATTACGAAATTCTACCCAATTTTGAGGATGACCCAAACCTATACCTGCATTCTTCGGGTGATCATCCCAATCTACGCGTCCATGAAGAATATCTTGTACAAAAACTTTTTGAATGAAATATAGTGCTATTTGATTATTATTCGGTAATGATCTCTCAACTTGCACAAAGCATCAAAGTAGACTTTCTGCTAATCCTTTATGTTGTAAGTCAGAAAGCTTTAAGGGTGTTGTTTCTTTTGCCCTTTCTGTAACCGGAAAGAGAACATCACCAACAAAATGATTTGGACATAGCTTTTTTACTTCTTTCATTGATAATGGGTTTCCTTCTAATCCCTCTAGCTTTAAAACTTGGTGGAATAAAAATGATAATCCTGATTGTGCAAATTGAGCATTTTGGTCAAACAAAATCCTTTGAGATTTAACATGATCAAGGTCATTATTCACATCTGACATTCTTGCCATGTTTTACTTTCAAATCTACAAAATAAAAACACTATTTTTACCTTGGAAGAATCCACATAACTCAAATGAATCCACATACCACTTCATCTAATCAACATAGTTCAAATGATACCACTTCATTTAATCCACATAATTCAAATGATACCACTTCATTTAATTCAATTAAAGAAAATGATACACTTCATTTAATCCACATAGTTCAAATGAATCCACTTTTTTTAATTCACATAATTTAAATGAATCCACTCGAATGATATCACTTTACTTAATCCAGTTAACTCAAACAATACCACTTCTTTAATCCACTTAACTCAAATGATACCACTTCATTTAATGCACATAATTCAAATGAATCCACATCATTTAACCCACATATTACAAATGAATCCACTTCATTTCATCCACATAATTCAAAATATACAACTTCATTTAATCCACATTATTCAAATGATACCACTTCATTTAATCCATTTAACTCAAATGATATCACTTCATTTAATCCACATAATTCAAATGAATCCACATAATTCAAATGAATCCACATCATTTAATTCGCAAATTACAAATGAATCCACTTCATTCCATCCACATGATTCAAAAGATACCACTTCATTTAATCCACATTATTCAAATGATACCACTTCATTTAATCCACTTAAGTCAAATGATACCATTTCATTTAATCCACATAATTGAAATGAATCCACAACGTTTACTCCACTTCATTTAATCCACTTAAGTCAAATGATACCATATCATTTAATCCATATAGTTCAATTGAATAAAGATCATTCTTAGTATGATCTTAATCTTTCATGGATATCTTTAAACCATACCGAGTTAGATTCAAGAATACGCTAAGTAATTCATGTGTGTTACACATTTTGATACATCTCTATCAAAAAGCTAGTTTAAAAGCATATTTGAACTTGTAAATCCCATTTCTATCAATGGGATAACTATTTAAATCTATATATTTCAAGATTTTTGATAGGAGTATCAAAATCATAAATGTCTCCTGACTTTTATTAAAAGGTGGAGGGTTGATGGATATAAATTCGGGTGCAATCCACCAGTACTTTCGACTCCACTCATTTCTAATTGATATTTCTAAATCAGGTAGCTTCAAAAAACATTTTTTTGTTGGTAAATATGTTGCTCTACCAAAATTACATAATCCAATATAAGCATGTTGAGCTTCCAAATGTAACAAAATGCTGCCTAGATGGAGATCATTGTGGGATATATTATAAGTGTGTAACAATGATATTATTTGCAACAATCGGTTGATCAGCTTCCAAATGTTTGTCTTCACAGTTGCTATGTCTCCTTCCGTGTCTTTAATACCTCTACTTCATGGTATGTTTAGGTACTCCTTCTTCATTTTCTCTAGCCACATGTCTAATGTACCACCATTCCACAATTTGGAAATAAGACACAGGCTTTTGCTATGGTGCCTAGCTAATCCAAGTGGATTAATAATTCCACTGTGCATAACAGATAAAACGGTGGCTTCATTCCTGGCTTCGCTCTCTCGTGTTTGTATGTCAGCACCATGTAATTTGAATAACTTGGCGGCAAATACTTCTTTGATGTATCTCAAGTGGGTTATTCTGACTTTATGGATCATTCCATATTGTCCTTCCCCCACGAGAGCTGCATCTTCGAAATGAATAGATGTATATGGGAGCAAAAAAAGATTATTCGATGTTTGATCTCCCATATTCACGTGTATCTCTTGTATTTGGATCTACCGATGGTCTCTCTCCCTGTTCAATCCTATTTGGTCTTACTCGCTTTCCTCTCTTCATTGTGTGATAATGTAAATTGACAAATTTGATTTTGTCAATAAATCCAGGCATTATGGTGGTATCCAATGTCGATGACTCTGCTACTTTGATGATCTGTCCAAAGATACGAGTAAGCTCTTTGGACATTTTCTCATCTAATACCTGTGCTCCACCTGACACACCACCAAATTTATCTTCAATGTTGATATATATTGGTCTAGATAATTGCTCAATGAAATCTTTGTAATTAGATATGTCCATGGCTAGAGTGATTTGATCTTCTCTCATTCCTCACATGTAGGAGCACACAAAATCTTCCAAAAACTTTTGCTCGTGCTTATTTATTTTACCTGCATCTGTGCAAAAATAAAAAATAGACTATTAGACTATTAGATTTGACATTACAATTTTAAACACAAATCTAATTAAAAATAATAATAAAAAAAAAGTCTCATAAATAAAATGATAGATACTCAAATACATTTTTAAGTACACATATAAATAGATACATCAATAGGTGTATAGACCGATAAATCTGTTGATATATTTAGGTAGTGATGTGTGTGAACACTAGGACCGTCGAGGCACTTTTTTCCCTCTTTAGGAGGTTTTTTTCCCCCAGCTTGTATATATGCCTATTGCCCTAATGGTCTACTTATCTTTGTACATTCTAGTGGTAATATTTTCAGTATCGTGTGTTGAGCTCCAATCTTCTTCTTCTTCCTTGTGTTGTTCGCGTGCTTCCGCAGACATCTAACTCCAACAATTGGTATCAGAGTAGGTCGTTGCTTCATCTAGGGCATCGTCAACACCTCTTCGGTTGCAATTTCAGAATCACACGAATTTTGGTGAGCATACTCAATGTGTTTTCGAGATCAAAACATCTTCGCTTTGTGGTTCCAAAATCGCGATCTGAGCTCGTTTCGACCTCCGAACGCGCTTCGCAGTGCTTGCGTAGGCTATTTCTTCTTTTTGTGCCAAAGGTATATACCAGTTTCGATTTGCCAATATAAGCGTCTCGAAGTCTACTACAGGCCTAGCAAAATTTGTGTGGGCAGTTTTGTTCAACTTTTTGAGATACAGTCAATTTTCTGCATCAAGGTATTTTAGTCACCGACCATGGCTGAAAGTAGTGATGTATTCCATATGTTGGTTGTTGAGGATAAGTTGGATGGTACCAACTACCCATTATGGGCTTATATGATGCGACATGTATTGGTTGCAAAAGGACTATGGAAAATTGTGCAGGGTGTTGAAAAACGTCCTATCACACTTGCAACTGTTACAACTGCAGGTACTAAAGCTTATGCAAAAAGGTGTCGACGATGATGATATTCTACATATTCCTGTTCATGATGTAGTTTCTGTTGCACCTACTGCAGAGCAAATTTGTTGGGATGGCATGGATGCCTAAGCACATGCATTGATAGCTTTGTCTGTCAAACGTGCCATTATTCCTCACATTCGCTCTTGCAGAACAGCTAAGGATGCTTGCGATACACTTACCACATTGTACCAAGCTAGGAATGAGGCTCATGTTACTTACCTCCAAAAACAGTTGGAGAGTGAGCACATGAATGAAGTGATTCTATGGACCGTTTTCTAACAAAGATCAAAGACTTGAAGGAACAATTGATTTCTGCTGATGAGGTTATACCGGATAGCTCACTTATGCATACTGTTCCGAATGGTCTTCTTGATTCATATCAGAGTTTTGCTTCTACTCTTCAGTTGATGATGAAAGACAATCCAAATGCCTTGTCATTTGAGGAGTTAGTCTCTATTCTATTGTAGGAAGATCAGTCTAGGCAGAACACGTCCATTATGCGTGTTGCAGATCAAGCTTTCCTGGCTAGTCAGAAGGGCAAAGGAAAATGGAGCTCTTCAACTAGTAAAATGGAGCTCTTCAACTAGTAAGCAAAAATCTGCTAAATCTACGCAATTGAAGAGGGAAGACAAAGATGAAATCAGAAAAGTAGAAATTGTTTTGCAACTACTATAAAGGAAATAACCATATCATAAAGAACTGTCCAAAATTGGTTGTTAAAGAGGCAAAGAAGAAAGAGGCTGGAATAGTTGTTGTAGAGGCCTCTACACCAAAACAAAGTCTGCTAATCTTGTGCAAGAAGAAGAATGGGAGTTTACTACTGTTTGCAGTTTTGACCCATCTTCTCATGAGCAGTGCATGTTTGCAGTAGACTCAAATGTTTATTACTTTGACAGTGGGGCCACCAAACATATTACCTCACAACGCAGTTTCTTCTCTTCACTCGAGCCTGCCCCCACAGGGAATACTGTTACATGCGCCAACAACTCCTCTTATCCTATTATGGGAGTTGGTAAGATCATTTTGACTATTGATCATGGTAGTTCTTTCACTTTGTCAGATGCTTTGTTTGTGCTAGGGATCAAGAAAAATCTGTTATCAGTTTCTGCATTAGCCAAATTGGCTTGGTTGTGAAATTTGTTGATGACAGATGTACAGTTCATGATCTGTCAAATGGCGACGTGATTATTGCTTCTGGCATTTTATGTCGTGGGTTGTATAAGCTCATAGACTATGAAAGATCTATAAATGATTTGGCATGTGTAGTACTTGATTCTCAGGCTATGTTAGATGCAAAGCTTTGGCATGCATGCTTTGGTCATCTGAATTTTGCTAGTTTGCTATGCCTACAGAAATCTGAAATGGTGTCCTCTTTGCCCAAACTTGAGGCACCTGGAAAAACATGTTTGTGAAGGCTATGTTTCTGGCAAAATGCAGCGTTCCTCCTTTCCAAAAGATGGTTCAATTCGGGCTACTCAGAAATTGTAGATGGTACATAGTGATGTCTGTGGTCCTATGCAGACACCTTCTTTATGAAATTATCTTTACTTCGTGACTTTCATCGATGATTTTTCCAGGCATGCATGGGTATATCCATTGAAGGCAAAGTCTGAAGTGTTCATGTGCTTCAAACAGTTTTTGGTTTTGGCTGAAAATCTCTCAGCATGTAAAATGGGTACCCTCCATTCTGACCGAGGGGGGGAATATATGTCTTCTGATTTTAATGCATTTTTGGTTGAACGTGGGATAAAACGCCAGTGTACAGTGCCGTATACACCTCAACGGAATGGCATTGCTAAACAGAAGAAGAGGTCGCTCATGGAAATGGTGAGGTGTATGGTCAAGAGTCAGGCTTTACCACATGGTTTTTGGCTTGAGGTTGTCATGTGTGCAACATATGTACTTAACAGGTGACCCACTAAAGCACTGCAGTCTATCACTCCATATGAGGCTTGGCATGATCGTAGGACATCTATTGCTCATCTGCGTGTTTTTGGTTGTCTGGCATATGCATTAATGCCTGAAAAACATCGTAGAAATTGGATGATAAAGCAATAAAATGTATTTTTGTTGGGTACAATTTTGAAAGTAAAGGTTATCATTTGTATCATCCATAGACTAAACACATTCTGGTTAGCCGTGATGTTATTTTTGTGGAAGATGCTATTCAACCATTGCTTTCATGTACTAAGGAGACATTTGTTAGCTCCAAAGACATGTATGATACTTTGCTGCCTCTTTTTACAGGTGGACACTCTAGTGCTAGTCCTAATGAGGCCACTTCTCAGCCTTTGCAGGTTTCATGTGATGATGCAAATCATTCCATTTCTGATGCAGATTTACATGATGCACTTATTGATGAGAGAGCTGATATTGAGGAGGCAAGAACTATGCCAAAATGGCTAGTGCAGAGCTTGCGTGATAGCAAACTAATGCATCTCTATCATATCATACTCGATCTGGCTCTCATAGTGCCTCTTTTGCATTAGATTTCTATGCTATGGCTGCATCTAGTCTCTGTGATGAGACTAAGCTTGTTTCGTTTGATGAAGCACAAAATTCAAAAAATTGGATGGCTACTATGCAATCTGAATATGATGCTATAATGAAGAATGGTACTTGGTCTTTATGTGACTTGCCTCCTAGCAAGAAGTCCATTGGCACCAAGTGGGTATACAAGCTGAAGCATAAACCTGATGATACAATTGACAGGTATAAGGCTAGGCTTTGTTGCAAAGGGTTATGCGCAAGAAAGAGGCATTGATTTTGATGAGACCTTTGCATCCACATGCCGTATGACTACTGTTTGGAGCATCTGTGCACTTGCAGCCCATCATGGTTGGAATGTACATCAGTTGGACATTAAAACTGCATTTCTGAATGGTGACTTGCATGAATAAGTGTATGTTTTTCACCCCGTGGCTTTGTGCAGAAAGGGCATGAAAATTAGGTGTGCAGGTTAAAGAAGGCATTATATGGTTTAAAGCAAGCACCACATGCTTGGTATGAGAAGATACATGCCTATCGGATTGCACATGGTTTTGAGAATAGCCCAATTGAAAGCACCTTATATGTTAAGCGTGCTCATGATGTGCTTCTGATCATTGTTGTCTATGTTGATGACATGCTGCTCACTGGTCCTATTGAGAAGCATATTGCTGATTTTAAGGCTGATTCGCATGCCTCATTTGAGATGTCTGATTTGGGGCATTTGCATCACTATTCGGGCATTCAATTTATGCAAGTTGATGGTGGAATGGCTTTGTGTCAAACATTATTGCAACGTTTTGGCATTGAAGGCTGTAAGCCTATTGCCACTCCTATGGAGAAAGGCTTATGATCGAGTCTTCATGATGTTGGAGATGCATTTGATGCTATCCTCTATCAGCAGGTTGTTGGATGCGTGATTTACTTATGCATTACTCGGCCAGATATTCAGTTTGCTGTCTCACAAATGACCAGGTTTATGCATTGCCCAGGTGTCAAGCATTGGCAAGTGGTTAAGCGCATCTGTCGCTACTTGAGTGGTACTCAGCTACTTGGGTTGTTTTATTCCAAGGGGGGGTCACTACCACCAGATTTGCATGCTTTTTCTGACTCAGACTAGGCTGGTTGCTATGACACTTGTGTGTCCACTAGTGGCTTTTGCTTCATGCTCCCTAACAGGCTACTTATCTTTGTACATTCTAGTGGTAATATTTTCAGTGTTGTGTGTTGAGCTCCAAGCTTCTTCTTCTTCCTTGTGTTGTTCATGTGCTTCCGCAGACGTCTAACTCCAACAAAATCAATAGTATGTGTAGAAAAATGATAGAAATATGGATAGTTAGTTAGATAAGTAGATTTATAATTAGATAGAAAATGTAGTTATAGTCTTGAAGTGAATCTATGTAACTATGAAGAATGTAAAAGTCAAAGAATCAGACATTCGTAATAGTTCATATACACTCACTTTACTATGTATGAGTCTTGTCACATGACTATATATAATTATTGTGATAGTAAGAGTCAAAGAATCAGACAATCACAATAGTTTCTATACAGCTTGTGAGCTACACTAATTATGCTCATAGGAATCTAAGTGACTATTATGAGAGTAAGAATCAAAGAATCAGACAATCACAATAGTCCCTATACACTCCCTATACTATTGAGAGAGTAGGAATTGAGGTGGCGATTCAAACAATCTCAATAGATCTATTGCTCAGTCCTATACTACTCCGAGAGTAAGAATCAATGTAGCGAGTGAGACAATCACAGTAGTGGTTTATTTAAAGTTGTATTCATCAATGTATACAAGTAAGAAATGCTTTCGCTAGTCGAACATGTATACAATTGATGATTAAAAACATAAAACTAATTATATAAATATAAATGAGACATATGTAAAAGACGCATATGCAAATCATGCAATATGCATCATACAATGAACAAAATAATAAAATAAACAATAAATAAAAAATAGATCAATACCTGAATGGTATGGTGAAGAAATGCCTCTATGGAAAAAATGGTAGTATTAGAGCTCTATAGACTAGCAAACAAGCACGTGCGGAATGACCTTTTTTATTGACTGTAATTTTTTTTTTGGTTAGAAACAGGTTTTCGATTGAAAGCACTTTTGATCGAAAGTGCTTTCGATCGAAAGACCATCCGTGTCTTTTTTTTTTATGTTTATTTGGATAACCACGAATAAAATGAGCATATTTGGTATTTTTCAATTATTTGATCGAATAAATGCAACCTAGCTACTGAGTCTATACCTTGCTCAAAAGGATTAGTATATTCTTTTCCATTAGTGTGGAAGCAAAACAAGGAAAGTGTTAGCATTTTCACTCCTCTCCCCCCATCTCAATCCACCTCAAAGGAAGATACAAGGTCTTTGCCACATGAAAAAGAACACCTTCAACAACGTAACCTCTCACACAAATGTAGAGAAACATGTATTTCTCTGCTATCCATATCTTTTTATATATTTACTCCCAAGTGGTACATGCAACTTCAATCAATAGAGAACTAAAATTTTCATGAAGAACTAAGGTTCTCACTTTACGTCCTTCTGCATGTGCATGGAAACTAAGGTTCTCACCTTGTTTTACTTCAAGCGCCTGCTTCTAAGTGCCCTAGTGTTTTAGAAGCCCATGCATGGAGCTCTTACATGTATTTCTCTTTATTTTCCTATTCTTCATCACAATAAAAAGGCCACAATATCGAAGAGATAGCTTTGATTATGGCCCAATGTTTATAGTTTTAGAATTCTTGGGAACTTTGAGGTAGCTTTGTTCATCAAATTTAGATGAAATATCCTTGTGTTTGGGACTGCTAGAAGCTTAGCATGAATCTAGGTTTTCCTTAATTTTTTGTTAACTACCTTTAAGTTGAAGTTCATGTCCTTTAGGAATTCTTTGACAACTCAAACCTTTTCATGATGGAGTCTCATTGCATAGGGGCTCTTTATTGAAATCCTTACACATGAATGGAAAATATGCGCTAGTGAAATATGCTTGTAATATACCTTTCAGGGCCTTATTACCCATTTTGGTTTATCCATCCATCTATGGATATTAAGCCAAATTCATGCTTAGTTAAGTATTCAATCCACTATATATTGCTCCCCATAAGTGAATGGAAAGTCTTGGGAATCGCCTCTTAGCTTGAGATAGCACATGATGCCACTTGGCAATCATGTAGGCTACCACATGGGTGGGTGCATGGAGAGAGAGAGAGAGAGAAGGGAT
This sequence comes from Ceratopteris richardii, assembly GCA_020310875.1. Lineage (NCBI taxonomy): Eukaryota > Viridiplantae > Streptophyta > Polypodiopsida > Polypodiales > Pteridaceae > Ceratopteris > Ceratopteris richardii. The sequence goes on from CM035444.1 coordinate 107,474,693, forward strand.
TGTTAAGATACTCATGAGGATCATTAGGCGGGGAGGCAAAAAATACATCTCTCAAGCCATTTCGGCTCAATGACTTCATCTACATGCAATTTCTCTAAGTTCTCTTTGTCAAATAGTAGCGATAATAATTGGGGATTCTCTATCATTTGGTATCAGAGCCATACAAAAAAAGCGTGCATGCAAATAGCCACCAACAAACCATACACACATGGGAAGACAATTATGAGGTTAGAGAGCCAAGGAAATTAAGGGGCGCCCATAGAGGAGTACTATCTTCTTCCTCTCCTCTCACTCTCTTGGTGAAAGAATTCATCTTTCTTAGTGTTATTTGTAGATTGAAGAATGGCCAAAGTGCACTGTCCATGCAGTAAAAGAAGATACACAAAAGCTATCTGAGAATTTGGAGAAGAAGGACTACTATACAAATTTTCTTTTGCGAGGTATTTCAATATTTTGAAAAGTCTCAAGCAAAATGCTTCTATTGCAAAAAAAAAGGGGCAAAAAATTGTAGAGTGTTTTGTGAGGAAGGTAGATGAAAAGAGTACTAATCTTAAAGGTAAAGGACATAAGTAACACATATAGCTCAAGCTTGGCTAGAGCTTCTCATGTGATCAATCTCAAGGTTTTGATATGTTTAAAGGATGGTTTAAACTTTTAATGATTATAATGACTCAAGAATCTCAAAGCAGATGGCATTGGTAATGAGTACGACTCAAAGAATCTTGAAGCCTTTTGCAAGATGAAAGAAATAAATGTCAATGAATGACACCTCATACATAATATTAAGATCATTTTGTTGAATGTGGAAATAAATTTTTAGTAGAATCTTTCAACATTGTAGTCTAAATTCTCAAAGAGGTCTACACAAAATATGTAAAGGGAGAAACAATTCATAAAGCTTACAATACTGATCAAGAATGTTCAAGAGAGAATGTTATTATCATGTCTCAAATGTCAAAATAACCAAGTTGGAATAAAAAAAAAAAGAAATGCATATTCTTAGGTCATAATGGTAGCAAAAGTCTTAGAGATTGTATGACGAAGTGGAAAATGTCTCAATGAGTCATGATGTGTTTTAAGAACAATCACATATGATAAAGGAGTATAAGGAAAGGCCTTCCAATTTATTATCATGAAAATAAGTGTTCCACTATGTTCCTATTATTATCGAGGATGACACATCATTACTAAAGGGTGAAAAAGAAGCTTTACCAACCTACTATCACAAAATCCATTTCCATAATGGGTAAAGAAGCTCTATAATCAAAATAATCCTATGCCTATGACTAATGAAGAGAAGGAAAATGGACCAAGGATATCTCAAAAAATAGAGAATTAAGAAAGTTCTTCTACTCACTTAGTCAATCTAGACTTTATGGTTGATATTATGAAGGAAATGGATTCAATCAATGTAGAAGTATTTTTAGGTCCAACATGGAAGGGAGTTATAGGAACCCACTATGATAACATGTTGAAGAATAGAACTTGGGATCTTGTGAATTAATTGCCAAAGATCACCTAATGTGTGAGGAAAGTGAAGTACAAATTTCAGGTGCATGGTCAAAAGTCAGGCTTTACCACATAGTTTCTGGCTTGAGGCTGTCATGTGTGTAGCATATGTACTGAACAGGTGTCCCACGAAAGCGTTGCAGTCTATCACTCCATATGAGGCTTGGCATGACCGCAAGCCATCTGTTGCTCATCTGCGTGTTTTTGGTTGTTTGGCATATGCATTAGTGCCTGAACAACATCGCAGAAAATTGGATGATAAGGCAGTAAAATGTATTTTTGTTGGGTACAGTTAAAGTAAAGGCTATCGTCTGTATCAGCCACAGACTAAACGCATTCTGGTTAGCCGTGATGTTGTCTTTGTGGAAGATGCTATTCAGCCATTGCTTTCATGTACTAAGGAGACATCTGTTAGCTCCAAAGACATGTATGATACTTTGATGCCTCTTTTTACAGGTGGACAGGCTAGCGCTGGTCCTAATGAGGCAACTTCTCAACCTTTGCAGGTTTCATATGATGATGCAGATCATGCCATTTCTGATGCAGATTTACATGATGCACTTGTGGATGAGAGAGCTGATATTGAACAGGCAAAAACTATGCCAAAATGGCTGGTGCAGACTTTGCGTGACAGCAAATTAGATGCACCTTTGTCATATCGTACTCGTTCAGGCTCTCATAGTACCTCCTTTGCATCAGATTGCTATGCTATGGCTGCATCTAGTCTCTGTGATGAGAATGAGCCTGTTTCTTTTGATGAAGCACAAAATTCAGAAAATTGGATGGCTGCTATGCAATCTGAATATGATGCTATAATGAAGAATGGTACATGGTCTTTATGTGACTTGCCTCCTGGCAAGAAGGGCATTGGCACTAAGTGGGTATACAAGCTGAAGCGTAAACCTGATGGTACAGTTGACAGGTATAAGGCTAGGCTTGTTGCAAAGGGTTATGCGCAGGAAAGAGGCATTGATTTTGATGAGACCTTTGCACCTACATGCCGTATGACTACTGTTCGGAGCATTTGTGCACTTGCAGCCCATCATGGTTGGAATGTACATCAGTTGGACATTAAAACAACATTTCTGAATGGTGACTTGCATGAAGAAGTGTATGTTTTTCAGCCCCGTGGCTTTGTGCAGAAAGGGCATGAAAACCAGGTGTGCAGGTTAAAGAAGGCGTTATATGGTTTAAAGCAAGCACCACGTGCTTGGTATGAGAAAATACATGCCTATCTGATTGCACATGGTTTTGAGAACAGTCCAACTGAAAGCACCTTATATGTTAAGCGTGCTAATGATGTGCTTTTGATCATTGTTGTCTATGTAGACGACATGTTGCTCACTGGTCCTCTTGAGAAGCATATTGCTGATTTCAAGGCTGATTTGCATGCCTCATTTGAGATGTCTGATTTGGGGCATTTGCATCACTATTTGGGCATTCAGTTTATGCAAGTTGATGGTGGAATGGCTTTGTGTCAAACGAAATATATTGACACATTATTGCAGCGTTTTGGCCTTGAAGACTGTAAGCCTATTGCCACTCCTATGGAGACAGGTTTACGATTGAGTCTTCATGATGCTGGAGATGCATTTGATGCTGTTCTCTATCAGCAAGCTGTTGGATGCTTGATTTACTTATGCATTACTCGGCCAGATATTCAGTTTACTGTCTCACAGATGAGCAGGTTTATGCATTGCCCAGGAGTCACGCATTGGAAAGCGGTTAAGCGCATCTTTCGCTATTTGAGTGGTACTCGGCTACTTGGGTTGTTTTATCCCAAGGGGGGATCACTACCGCCAGATTTGCATGCTTTTTCTGACTCAGAGTGGGCTGGTTGCTATGACACTCGTGTGTCCACCAGTGGTTTTTGCTTCATGCTTGGTAGCTCATGTATATCTTGGTTGAGCAAGAAGCAGCCTACTGTGGCCACTTCCAGTTGTGAGGCTGAGTATAGGGCAGCTTTCACAGCGACTGTTGAGTGTGTGTGGCTCAGACGCCTTATGGCTGATTTGGGTGTTGGCCAGTCTTCTGCCACCACCATCTTCACTGACAGTCAGAGCGCATTGGCAGTTGCGAGGAACCCTGTGTTCCATGCTCGCACTAAGCACATTGAGGTGCATTATCACTATGTCAGGGAGAGGTTCTCTGCTGGGGAGATCAGCTTGGCATATGTGCCCACGCAGGAGAACATTGCAGACCTTTTCACGAAGGCTCTGCCTAGGGAGAAGTTTGAAGCTTTCCGCAAAGCTTTGGGCTTACTTCCTTTTGTGGAGTGATTTCCACATAGCTCGGCACTTCCTTATACATGAGTGCCAGCTCCTTGTTCACCGCATCACTCCCAGGGGGGATTTGTTGATATATTTAGGTAGTGATGTGTGTGAACACTCTAGGACCGTCGGGGCACTTTTTTCCCTCTTTAGGAGGTTTTTTTCCCCCGGCTTGTATATACGCCTATTGCCCTAATGGGCTACTTATCTTTGTACATTCTCTAGTAATACATACAGTCTTGTGTGTTGTGCTCCAAGCTTCTTCCTCTTCCTTGTGCTGTTCGCGTGCTTCCGCAGACGTCTAACTCCAACATACTTGCATGTTTATCTCAAAATGGATGGCCAATTTACCAAATGGATGTAAAATCAAGACTATTGAATGGTTACCTCAAGGAGGATACATCTCTGACTTTGCCAAAAAGGTTTGAGGCTACTCATTAGAAGGAAAAAGTATGTGAATTGAGAAAGGAATATTGGGTTGCTATAAGTCCCTAGAGCAAGCTACAAACAAATAAAGATGTTATGACTAAGTCTAAAGTTCAAAAGATATGCATCAAGTGCTAATTTGTATTTGTATAAGAAAAGCATAAAATTTTTTATCATTGGAGTCTATGTGGGTGGACTTCTTATCATAGGAAACCATGAAAAACATGATAAAAAAAGCTAAAGTTACTTTTGAGCTCAAATTTCAGATGATAAACTTGAGCATAATCCATTATTTTCTAGGGGTTGAAGTTATGAATCTAGGAGTTATCTTCATTTCTCAAAAGAAGTATGCATTCAAGTTCATGAAAGCATTAAACATGATAGAGTACAAAGAGGAGACATCAATACTAGTAGACATTCACAGAGACATGAATCTCATTGGTAGTGTCATCTTTTTGTGTAGCATTAGACCAAATATCAATCTTGCAATCATTGTCTAAACACGTTTGCTAATTAGCTTTGTGAAGGGCATAGTTGGAAATTGAGAACTTAAAAATCTGAATGGATAATGATAGTTTTCTATTAATCAATAGAGGACATTAAATTCGATATGTTCACCAAATTGCTTAAAAGGGATCTTCTTCAAATACATTTTTCAAGACTTGGCATTAGGCCAAGAGGATATTTCACTATGGGTGGACATTCAAAGGGGTGTTAGATGTGGTCTTCACCCTTGTGAGATCCCACTAGAGTTCCATATATGCTCCAAATTCTAAGGCCCTCATCATGAGGAGGAGGCATATTGTTAGCATTGAACGTTAAGTGGATGAAGGTCTTTGTGACCAATATGTTAGCAAAGGTGAACATGTGTGTGTTTGACCTTTGTGTTGAAGAGAATGAACCCTATAAGAAATGTTCCATAGGGAGGTTGTTTCAAAGACCCAAATTTGGAGGCCAAACTATTCTACATTGGTGATGGAGATTCCTCATTTGGATTGACAATTACTTGAGCCAAATTTTGCTTAATTACACTCATATATGCATCAACCTTGAGTCTCCAAAAATCCAAAATTATAGTATGATATATGGTTTATGTTATCCCAAGAAGGAGGATAGATACAAATATAAAAACCAAGGGAGCATACATACACAAGACAGATATGTCAAAATTATTGATATAATTCCAATTAACTTAACAATGCTACAAGAGTATGTATGTACAAAAAGAAAGTAAAACTTAAAATATCTATACTTAAACAACTCATACTAGCCAAAGGGAGCCTTCCAAGGGTACTGATGAAGAGCATAAGGATGAAGAGGCTTATATAGGGACTTACAACTCCAAGGACTCCTCCAAGTGTGCAAGAGAGAGAATGCACACACACACACACACAATCCAAGGCTGATTAAGAGCTATCCCAAGGATTCCCAAGAGTTATAGACTCTCACTAAAGTAGAACACTCAAAGTGAACTAGCTTGATGATTATGTACACCCGTGGACTTATTTTGGAATAGCGAATTATTTTCATGATTAAAGTGATTTTCCAAACTTGCATGATTTTTGGAATCATCATTTCTAGCCTTTTTTAATTTTTGATAATCAATGATTATTTGCGATGTGAATGTATGATTTGATATGTTAATAAGATGTCATGTATATACATGATCAAAATTAGTATTTTATATAATTCTAATGTAAATTACCGATGTCAATGGACTATTTTTAAATCCTTCTTTGACTAGGTATGCATGGATTTTCTCATATGAAGCTCTAGGTACTTGTTTGAGTCCATACAATCCTTTTATTAACCAAACAAACCAAGTTTTCTTTTCCTTTTTCTTCAAATCCTAAAGGTTGATTAATATACACTTCCTCGTGTAAAAGTCATTCAAGAATATTGTTTTTATATCAAGCTTATGAATCTTCCAAACAAAATGTGATGCAATCCTAACAACACATCCAGTCGTAGTCATCCAAGACAAAGGAGTAAATATCGCATCACAATCTATACCTTTCTTTTGTGAAAAACCTTTTACTACTAATTGAACTTTATAATTATCTGTATATGTTGGAGTTTGAGGTCTGTGGAAGCACACGAACAACACAAGGAAGAAAAAAAGAAGAAGCTTGGAGCACAACACACAATACTAAATGTATTATCCTATAGAATGTATAAAGATAAGTAAGCCCTTAGGGTTATAGGTGTATATACAAGTTGAGGGAAAAAAAACCCTCCTAAAAAGGGAAATACGTGCCTCGATGGTCATGTTGTGTTCATGCACATCACTATGAAAGTATATCAACAAATCCTCCATGGGAGTGATGTGGTGAACAAGAAGCTGGCACTCATATATAAGGAAGTGCCAATCTATGTGGTATCAATCCACAAAATGAAGTAAGCCCAAAGCTTTGTAGAAAGCTTCAAACTTCTCCCTAAGAAGAGCCTTTGTGAAAAGTTCTGCAATGTTCTCCTATGTGGGCACACATGCCAAACTGATCTCTCCTGTAGAGAACCTCTCCCTGACATAATGATAGTGCACCTCAATGTGCTTAGTGCGAGCATGGAACATATGGTTTCTCGCAACTGCCAATGCACTCTGACTATCAATAAATATGGTGGTGGTAGAATACTCACCAACACTCAAATCATCCATAAGGAGTCTGATCCACACACTCAATAGGCGTTGTGATAGCTTCCCTATACTCAACCTCACAACTAGAAGTGGCCACAGTAGGATACTTCTTGCTCAACCAAGATATGCATGAACTACCAAGCATGAAGCAAAAACTACTCGTGGACACATGACTGTCATAGCAACCAGCCCAATCACAGTCAGAAAAGCCATGTAAATCTGGCGGTAGTGATCCCTTCTTTGGGATAAAACAATCCAAGATGCGCTTAACCACCTGCCAATGCTCGACACTTGGGCAATGCATAAACCTGCTCATCTATGAGATAGCAAAATGAATATCTGGCTGAGTAATGCATAAGTAAATCAAGCATCCAATAGCCTACTGATAGAGAACAACATCAAATGCATCTCCAACATCATGAAGAATCAACTGTAAACCTGTTTCTATAGGAGTGACAATAGGTTTCTCGTCAAGGGTATTCAGCCATCAAGTTGCATAAACTGAATGCCCAAATAATGATGGGTATCCTTCAACATGTAGGAGCAAAGGTCTCATCAAAATCAATGCCTCTTTCTTGAGCATAACCATTTGCAACAAGCCTAGCCTTATACTTGTAAACTGTTCCATTAGGCTTACGGTTCAGCTTGTATACCCACTTAGTGCCAATTGCATTCTTTGAGGAGGCAAGTCACATAAAGACCAAGTACGATTCTTCATAATAGCATCATATTTTGATTCCATAACAACCATCTAATTTTCTGATTTTTGTGCTTCATCAAAGGAAACATGCTCATTCTCATCACAAAGACTAGAGGCAGCCATAGCATAGCTATCTGATGCAAAAAAAGCACTATGAGAGCATGAACGAGTACAATATGATAGAGATGCATCTTATTTGCTATCTTGTAAAGTCTACACCAACCATTTAGGCATAGTTTTTGCCTCCTCTATATCAGACCTCTCATCAACAAGTGCATCATGTAAATCTGCATAAAAATGGAATGATCTGCATCATCATGTGGAACCTATAAAGGCTAAGAAATTGCCTCATTTGGACCAGCACTAGAATATCCACCTATAAAAAGAGGCAGCAAAGTGTCATACACATCTTTTGAGCTAACTGATGTCTCCTTAGTAAATAGTCTGCATCATCATGTGGAACCTGCAAAGGCTAAGAAATTGCCTCATTTGGACTAGCACTAGACTAGACCAGCACTAAACTATCCACCTATAAAAAGAGGCAGCAAAGTGTCATACACATCTTTCGAGCTAACTGATGTCTCCTTAGTACGTGAAAGTAATGGCTGAATTGCATCTTCCACAAAAATAACATCATAGCTAACCAAAATGCGTTTAGTTTGTGGATAATACAAACGATAGCCTTTGCTTTCAGAATTGTATGCAACAAAAATCCATTTCACTGCTTTATCATCCAATTTCCTATGTTCTTTTTTCGACACTAATGCATACGCTAGACAACCATGCACATGAGCAATAGATGGCTTGCGAGCATGCCAAGCCTCATATGGAGGGATAAACTAAAATGCTTTAGTGGGACACCTGTTACGTATATATACTTCACACATAACAACCTCAACCCAGAAACTATGTGGTAAAGCTTGACTCTTGACCATACATCTCGCCATCCGCATGAGTGACATGTTCCTCCTTTCAACAACTTCAAGCCAGAAACTATGTGGTAAAGCTTGAATCTTGACCATACATCTCGCCATCTCCATGAGTGACATGTTGAGGTGTATGGGACACTATACACTAATGTTTTATCCCACATTAAACTAGAAATGCATTAAAATCAGAAGACATATATTCCCCCCTTGATCAAAATGGAGGGTGCCCATTTTACATAGTGACACATTTTTACTTGAAACCAGAAACTGTTTGAAGCACATAAACACTTTGGAATTTTCTTTCAATGGATACCATGCATGCCTTGAAACATCATCAATGAAAGTCATCAAGTAAAGGTAGTTCCCAAAAGAAGGTGTTTGCATAGGACCAAAAACATCATTGTGAACAAGCTACAATTTTTGAGTAGCTTATAATGAACCATCTTTTGGGAAGGAAGATCATTGCATTTTTTTTGAAATACAGCCTTCACAAACATGTTTGGGCAGAGAGGACACCATTTCATATTTTTGTAGGTGTAGCAAACTAGCAAAATTCAGATGACAAAAGCGTGCATGCCAAAGCTTTGCATCTAACATAGCCTAAGAATCTTGAACTACACATATTGAATCATTCACAGATTTTGCATAATCTATGAGCTTATACAACCTACAACATAAAATGCCAAACAATAATGATGTCAACATTTGACAGACCATGAACTCTACATCTATCATCAACAAATTTCACAACCAAGACGATCTTTGCTAATGCTAAAACTCATAACATATTTTTCTTGATCCCTAGCACAAATAAAGCATTTGGCAATGTAAAAGAAGTACCATCAGTAGTAGTTATGATCTTACCAACTCCCATGATTGGACAAGAGGATTTGTTGGTGCATGTGACAGTATTCCCTGTAGAGGTAGGCTCAAGTGAAGTGAAGAAATTGCGCTATGAAAAATATGTTTGGTTACCCCACTATTAAAGTATAAAACATCTAAGTCTACTGTAGACATACAATGTTCATGAGAAGATGTGTCATAACTACAAACACTAGATAATGCCCATTCTTCATTCTGCACAAGATTTGCAGACTCTAATTTGAATGTAGAGGCCTTTGCAACAACCATTCCAGTCTCTTTTTTCTTTGCCGCTTTCGTAGCCAGTTTTGGATAACTCTTTATGAAATTTATTTCCTTTATAGTATTTTCAAAGCAATTTTTGTTTTGTGTTTTCTTCTCGTCTTTATCATCCTTCTTTGATTCTATAGAATTAGTAGATTTTTGCTTACAAGTAGATGAGCTCCATTTACCTTTGCTCTTCTGAATAGCCAAGAAAGCTTGATCTGCAACATGCATAATGGACCTGATCTACCTAGACTGATCTTTGTGCATCAGAATGGAGATTAACTCTTCAAATGTTAAGGCATTTGAATTGCCTTTCATAATCAATCGAAGAGTAGAAGCAAAACTTTGATATGAATCTAGAAGAACATCCAAAACAATTTGCACACGTGAATTCTCTAGCAAGACTTCATCAACAGATATCAATTGATCCTTCAAATCTTTGATCTTTGTCAAAAAATTATCCATGGAATCTCCTTCATTCATGTGCTCACTCTCCAATTTTTTTCGGAGGTAAGCAACACCAGCCTCATTTCCTTGCTTGCTTGCGTGCTTGTGTTGTCCGCGGTATGGCGAATGGTGCAATACATCTGATTCAAAGCACACGCTGAGATGCTGTGTCCTGTGTTTTTACATTTAGTACAGTAAATTTGTTTCAGAGGATCCCGGTTTGAATGCTTGGACGCCTTCAACCACTCTAGATCTTCAGTGAATCCACCCACTTTATTTTCTAACTGTAACGCCATAGCGATTAGGGCATCCAAGGTCATTCCACCCACACATCGTATGATCATAATCTATTTCAATTGGGGATTTAATTCGTTTATGAACCATTGAGTGATGACATCATCTAGTAAGTTGGCATGTGCTGGTGGTAACTGCCGTAAATGAGTCCGAAATAGAGTGGCATAGTCTTGTACATTCTGGTGTGGCTTCTGCCTATTATTCTGCAGGTAATAAAAAATTTTTGCTGGGTTTTTCTTTAACCGGAATCGTTGCAAAAATGCATCCTTCACATCATCATACTGCCGGAAATGATTCAAGTCATACTCGGTTAACCAGCGAGCACCTTCATTAACCAAAGTTGACTGGAACACGATGGCCTTATAAGTAGGGTCTGTGGGGTAATTCAAAACTGCATAATTAATTTCAAATGTCCGCACATGCATGTTGGGATCATCTCTCGAAAAACCTCTTAATTTTGTGTACGTGACTCCGGCTGGCACCGAACGCGGTGGAACAATCTGTTGCTGTTGTTATTGTTGTTGTTGCTGTTGTTGCTTTGTTGTTGTTGTTGTTGTTGTTGTTGTTGTTGTTGTTGTTGTTGTGAACTACTCATGTTGCCTGAACTTTGGGGATGGACTTCTTGATGTTCCTGGACCATATGGTCACTTTGCCCACTTTCCGGTCATAAGATGTCTCTGAACCGATTACTTAGCTCAAAATCTAACAGCCCTTTCTCAACTTTAGTATCAAAATTGGCTAAACTTGCACCTAAAAATGGTGAATGCAGTAAATTCTTGCCGAACAATAGCGTACTATCACCGAAGATCATCGAATTGTTACCGGCATATATCAAAGGATTCTTCGTCGGTCTTTAACCTTTTCTTCAACTGGCTACTCCATTTCCCACAGACGGTGCCAATGTTAAAATAATGTTTAAACTACTATCAAATTTGGGTTCTTGGGATGGTTAGGGGTCTGTAAAACAGAGGCCCTGTTTGTATTTTCCCAAATCTACAGATTCAATTGTATACTACTACACCAACTTATCGCTCCAAATTAATTATTCTTCAAATACATATCTGTTCAGCACATTACAATACTCTTCACCGCAATACATACGAATGCGCAACTTCGTCACTTGACCGCAATGTCAGATTAATTTAATACTTCAACAAAGACTTAACATGTTACTGAACTTAATGAACATATTACAGTATACTCAGAATACGTAGAATATCGGCAATGCGCTATGCTCCACTTTAGGCATTCGCCCAGATCATAGTCCAGCGACATACCCTCTGTCTCACGCACGCTTCTTTTCATTAATAAAAAAAGTTACAATTGTTGCGCTACGCCCTTTCGGTATGCGTGTGACTTTTCAAGATTACATTCCGGCGGTTCACAAACTACAACACAAACAGGAATGTGAAGATCACCATCTTCAATGCCATCCCCATCACCTTCAATAATTATATGCAGACATTTTTCAACACCTTGCACAATATTCCATAATCCTTTTGCAACCAATATATAACGCATCATATATGCCCATAATGGGTAATTGGTACCATCCAACTTATCCTCAATAGCCAACATATGGAATACGTCAATGCTTTCAACCATGGTAGAAAAATGATTGTATCTCAAAAAGTTGAACATAACTACCATGTTGAGTTCTACTAAAACTATAGCAAACTTCGAGGCGCTTATATTGGTGCAAGTACACAAGCCTTCACACTTGGATAGGCATGGAAGGAATAATGTACAATCACTTCATAAAGCATGTGAACTTTGGCTTGTAATATTTGATCATTTATCATTTGTAAATGGATTAAACTCTTGAAGAATCTTTTAAGGGCCTACATCTCGTGAAGGTAGGAAGGAAGATGAGTTACGAATTTCTCATGAGAGAAGATCTCCTCATTTAGAGGAAGCACTTTTAGGTGGAGCCCTATTTGAATTTCAAATTCAAATTTGAAGAAAGTCATTATAAAAGGGGCTTGTAAACTTGCGGTCTTGTGTGGCCTCTTCTTGGAGCTCTTCCACTGATCATTTGTAGAGATAGACTAGCCTACACCATAGCCTGCTCATCTATCCATCATTGTGCACCATTGCAATGCCAATGAGGTTGTAGTATCATGTGTTACAATATCTACATTTCATTGATCATCTCTATCTATCTCTTTGCTATGACTACTGAGAACAATGTACTTGGCATGACCATATCTTAGTGATTTCTTCATCATTTTTCATTTTCTATAGCTTTTTGGAACCAAGTTAAAGTCTATTTTCAGTTATCAAAATTTGAAGGCATTTGGTTCAGCCAATTTGGAGAAATTTGCATAGAAGTGCTCTCTGGTCATTCTCTACTCAGTCCCTAAAAAGTTGGGGGTAAGCATGAATTTCTACCTCTCCCTACATAGTTAGCTTGAGAAATAGTACCTTCATCCTCTACTTTCTTACTCTTTCCTTTATCTTTAGTCTTTCCTTTATCTGTGTATAGAGCAGAAGAGTTATTACCTCTTGATGGTTCTCCATTTTTGTTGAGCTTGGCTTCATGGGTGAAGAGTTGTCCCATGAGTTTGGTAAGATATGGAATCTACATGTCCATGTAAAGGTCCATAGCAGTTGTGAAGGCTTCCCAGTTATCATTTGCCTTGATGCCATTGATTATTTGTCTCACTATTTGCTCCTCTTCAATCGCCTCTCCTATGCTTGCCAATTGATCAGCTGCTCATATACTCTAAAACATTCTGCTTGGATTGCTTCCTTTGAGTAGTAAACTCAATCCATAATTGATTTTTTCTAGCTCGTGTTGGAAGAAAAATATGAAGAAAATGTATCCCAAGTCTCTTGGGAAGTTTTACAGTTCCTAATGTGAGGAAGAAGGAAGTCAAAAATATAGTTAAGTAGATATGACTTTGCTAAAGCATCTTTGGCACACCATGAGTTGATTCTTTCAAGCTCCTCTCTTGTAGGTTGTCCTTTACTTCTGAAAATAGGCATCTGCTCATCTCCTGATATGTATCCATAGAGACTCCTTCCTTGTAGATATGTCTTCATCCTCAAGAACCATGTTGGATAGTTATTCTTGTCCAATTTATCAATAAAAGAAGGGAAACCATCTCCCATTTTACCTCAACTTGCTCCGATACCACTATTGGAAGAGATAGATGGATACCTCAAGGAAGTGAGGTGGTACTGCCAAAACCTGCTTTCTATCTACCCTATTTCACTTCAAGGTTATGTAGTAGGTCCTCTTAGCTTGAAAATGATACCAAATAAGTACCTATGTACTTTGGAGATGATGCTTCAAACAATTAGATCAAAACATATTACTTTGCAAATAGCTAGTCACTCAAAACTTGCTATTTTGATCTTGACACCTATTGGATATTTTGCTCAGTGCTCACAGTACAGTAGCAATTGATAAAAGTCCTTTTAAGGATATCTAATTAGCTTATATAGCTAATGATTGCAAGTGGAATTATCAAAATTGATGAACTACACACTGAGCAATCAATTTAGTACCAAGAGGAAGGGGCAGAGGAGGTAAGCAAGGTAGGGGTAGACCTTTCAACTCTTCCCCATGCAACCTATGTGGAGTGCCTAATCACACTACATATGAGTGCTATAGGAACTTCAAGAGTCACAGAGGAAGAGGATTTCAAAGAGGTGGCTACTCACAATCAAGAGGAAGGTTCAACCATAATCAAGGCTACAACCATGGCTACAACAACAATTATCAAGGAGGATACAAATCAAGAAAGGACTTCAACAATTACACAGAGGATCAAGAGGATTCTCTTCTCATTATGAATATGACTTCAAAACAAGGTATGAATGATGAGCACCTCTTCTATATTGACTCAAGTTGTTCAAACCATATAGCAGGCAATGTAGCTCTTCTTTCTGATCTTGAGGAGCCCAAGGGAAAGCACCAACTACAAACAGGTGATGACACCAAGCATTTAGTGGTCAAGGTAGGAAATGTCAAAACCTCTGATGGGAATAGAAATCTGTTGAGCAGGGTTCTTTATGTACCTACTATCACCAAGAATCTGATGAGTGTTGGATAGATAATGGAAAAGGGTTTGTAGGTTAGGTTCAACAAATATGGAGCTTTTGTGGAGGACCCCCAACATGGATTCAAGAGAATTGCCAAGGGAGAAAAAACAGGAAGATTATTTACATTTGAACTTGAGGACACTAGAAATATTGCACTTTATAATTACAAGGATCAAACATTGTCTGAGCTTGAGATTTGGCATAAAAGATTAGAGCATAGTGGTGAGAGAACCTTGAAGCAAATATGTAGAGATCAATGTGTGCTTGGGATACCTAATGTATCCAAGCAACATATGATCTATAAATGTGGTGCATGTCAGTTTGGTAAATCACACAGGTTACCCTTCACAAAGAAAGGCTATATGCATGAGGATTACTTGGAACTTGTCCACACAAATGTATGGGGACCAAGCAAGGACCCTTCAATTTCATGCTCAAGGTATTATGTGTCATTCATTGATGATTTCAGTAGGTGGACTATCTAATACTTTATGTAACATAAAGATGAAGTGTTCAGTTGTTTCAAGAAGTATCTTGCACTTGTGGAAAATCAAACAGGAAGAAGTCTAAAGAGGATAAGGTCAGATGGAGGAGGTGAGTACTTGTCAAATGAATTTGATGCATTTTTACAAGACAAAGGTATCAAAAGAGAGATTACTACAAGGTATACCCCTGAGCAAAATGGGATAGCAGAGAGGAGAAACAGGTTGAATGTGGAAGTATCTAGATCAATGCTTAATGAAAAGAAATTGCCCAATTATTTGTGGACAGAAAGTGTATCTACTGCCACTTATCTTATTAGCAGGTTGCCATCCAAATCTCTTGATGGGATGACCCCATATGAAGCATGGCATGGTAGGAGGCCATCACTTGATCATTATAGAATATTTGGATGTGTTGCTTATGTGCATGTTCCATCTCAAATAAGAGCTAAGCTAGACCCTAAGATAGAGAAGTGCATCTTCATAGGGTATGATTTAAATCAGAAAGGATACAGGTTTTATAATCCATCCAACAAAGGATTTATGGTCAGTAGAGATGTAGTGTTTGATGAGAATGATTCTTGGTTTGAAAGTGAATGCAGGAAGGTCAAGTTGCTATATGACATGGAAGAGGAATTTCCAAGCCTCACCAAGGAGGAGCCTAGTACAGTTGAAGACATCAAATCAAATGATGAGGACACCATCAACTTGGAGGAGTTCAAAGCATGGAAAGGGCAAGGCCAAGATGAAGAGGTTGGAAGACTTACCTGAATCATCCAACCAAGCTCTAAGGAGATCACAAAGGGAGAGTAAGAAGCCAATCAGATATGGGTATGATACTTCATTAGTTACTAAGCATTCCATTTATCTTGCTAAAGATTTAACACTTGAGGAACCTTCTTCATATGAAGAAGCAAGTACCAAGGCAGAATGGAAGGAGGCTATGGATGAAGAAATAGAAGCACTCCAAGAGAATGATACTTGGGAGTTCTTCATCATCAATTGTAACATCTATATTTATCAAATGATCTACTAGGTCTTGGATTCTAGTTAGGTGATTGCACTAAACTACATTTCTCCATCATAAGATTGTGCAACTTCCTTCAAGTATTGTTTTCCAGCAAGGTTTGATGAATGGAAGAGACCCTTCTTTGGGTATATTATATGGATGCAAATAAGGTACAATTGATATTCTCAAAGAGTGTTGTGATTCAAGGGTCTGTGTATCCCTTGAATCCCATGTACATTGCTCCTATGAAGCTTCACCACCATGCTTGAGTAGTTCTAGTGGGCGTTTATGGTTCTATATTAGTAGAAGCCTTATCATTGGTTTCTCTTCTTCTCCCTTAGATGGTGTCGATCTAGGTCCCTCGGATCTTGGATCATCACCAAAAATAATCCCACACATCTTTTGTGTTGGACATAGACGTCTGTGGAAGCACGCAAACAGCACAAGGAAGGAGAAGAAGCTTGGAGCACAACACACAATACTGAATGTATTACTAGAGAATGTACAAAGATAAGTATCCCATTAGGGCAATAGGTGTATATACAAGCCGGGGGGAAAAAACCTCCTAAAGAGGGAAAAAAGTGCTACGATGGTCCTAATGTGTTCACACACATCACTACCTAAATATATGAGCAAATCCCCCCTGGGAGTGATGCGGTGAACAAGGAGCTACACTCATGTATAAGGAAGTGCATGTGGAAATCACTCCACAAAAGGAAGTAAGCCCAAAGCTTTGCGGAAAGCTTCAAACTTCTCCCTAGGCAGAGCCTTCGTGAAAAGGTCTGCAATGTTCTCCTGTGTGGGCACATATGCCAAGTTGATGTCCCCAACAGAGAACCTCTCCCTTACATAGTGATAATGCACCTCAATGTGCTTAGTGCGAGCATGGAACACAAGGTTCCTCGCAACTGCCAATGCGCTTTGACTGTCAGTGAAGATGGTGGTGGCAGAAGATTGACCAACACCCAAATCAGCCATAAGGCGTCTGAGCCACACACACTCAATAGTCATTGTGAAAGCTACCCTATACTCAGCCTCACAACTGGAAGTGGCCACAGTAGGTTGCTTCTTGCTCAACCAAGATATACATGATCTACCAAGCATGAAGCAAAAGCCACTAGTGGACACAATGAGTGTCATAGCAACCAACCCAATCAGAGTCCCAAAAAGCATGCAAATCTGGCGGTACTGATCCCCCCTTGGGATAAAACAACCCAAGTAGTCGAGTACCACTCAAGTAGCGAAAGATGCAATTAACCGCCTGCCAATGCTTGACTCCTGGGCAATGCATAAACCTGCTCATCTGTGAGACAACAAATTGAATATCTGGCCGAGTAATGCATAAGTAAACCAAGCATCCAAGAGAACAACATCAAATGCATCTCCAGCATCATGAGGACTCAATCATAAACCTGTCTCCATAGGAGTGGCAATAGGCTTACAGTCTTCAAGGCCAAAATGCTACAATAACGTGTCAATATATTTTGTTTGTCACAAAGCCATTCCACCATCAACTTGCATAAACTGAATGCCCAAATAGTGATGCAAATGCACCAAATCAGACATCTCAAATGAGGCATGCAAATCAGCCTCAAAATCAGCAATATGCTTCTCAATAGAACCAGCGAGCAGCATGTCATCAACATAGACAACAATGATCAAAAGCACATTATTAGCACGCTTAACATATAAGGTGCTTTCAGTTGGACTGTTCTCAAAATCATGTGCAATCACATAGGCATGTATCTTCTCATACCAAGCACGTGGTGCTTGCTTTAAACCATATAATGCCTTCTTTAACCTGCACACCTGGTTTTCATGCCTTTTTTGCACAAAGCCACGAGGCTGAAAAACATACACTTCTTCATGCAAGTCACCATTCAGAAATGTTGTTTTAATGTCCAACTGATGTACATTCCAACCATGATGAGCTGCAAGTGCACAGATGCTACGAACTATAGTCATTCGGCAATTAGGTGCAAAGGTCTCATCAAAATCAATGCCTCTTTCCTGCACATTACATTTTGCAACAAGTCTAGCCTTATACCTGTCAACTATTCCATCAGGCTTACGCTTCAGCTTGTATACCCACTTAGTCCCAATGGCCTTCTTGCCAGGAGGCAAGTCACATAAAGACCAAGTACCATTCTTCATTATAGCATCATATTCAGATTGCATAGCAGCCATCCAAATTTCTGAACTTTGTGCTTCATCAAACGAAACAGGCTCATTCTCATCACAGAGACTAGATGCAACCATAGCATAGCAATCTGATGCAAAAGAGGCACTATGAGAGCCTAAACGAGTACGATATGACAGAGGTGCATCTAATGTGCTATCACGCAAAGTCTGCACCAACCATTTTGGCATAGTTTTTGCCTGCTCAATATCAACTATCTCATCAACTAGTGCATCATGTAAATCTGCATAAAAAATGGAATGATCTGCATCATCACATGAAACCTGCAAAGGCTGAGAAGTTGCCTCATTGGGACCAATACTAGACTGTCCACCTATAAAAAGAGGCAACAAAGTATCATACATGTCTTTGGAGCTCACAGATGTCTCCTTAGTACATGAAAGCAATGACTGAATAACATCTTCCACAAAAACATCACGGCTAACCAGAATGTGTTGAGTCTGTGGATGATACAGACGATAGCCTTTACTTTCAAAACTATACCCAACAAAAATACATTTTACTGCTTTATCATCCAATTTTTTGTGATGTTGTTGAGGCACTAATGCATATGCCAAACAACTAAAAACACGAAGATAAGCAACAGATGGCTTGGGATCATGCCAAGCCTCATATGGAGTGATAGACTGCAGCGCTTTAGTGGGACACCTGTTCAGTACATATGCTGCACACATTATAGCCTGAAGCCAGAAACTATGTGGTAAAGCCTGACTCTTGACCATACACCTCACCATCTCCATGAGTGACATGTGCTTTTGTTCAGCAACTCCATTCTATTGAGGTGTATACGACATTGTACACTGGTTTTTTATCCCACGTTCAACGAGAAATGCATTAAAATCAGAAGACATATATTCCCCCCCTCGATCGGAACGGAGGGTGCCCATTTTACATGCTAAGAAATTTTCAGCCAAAACCAAAAACTGTTTGAAGCACATGAACACTTCGGACTTTGCCTTCAATGGATATACCCATGCATGCCTGGAAAAATCATCAATGAAAGTCACAAAGTAAAGATAATTTCCAAAAGAAGGTGTCTGCATAGGACCACAAACATCACTATGTACAAGCTGCAATTTCAGAGTAGCATGAACTGAACCATCTTTTGGAAATGAGGAACGCTGTATTTTGCCCAAAATACAGCCTTCACAAACATATTTTCCAGGTGCCTCAAGTTTGGGCAAAGAGGACAGCATTTCAGATTTCTGAAGGCGTAGCAAACTAGCAAAATTCAGATGACCAAAGCATGCATGCCAAATCTTTGCATCTGACATAGCCTGAGAATCATGTACTGCACATGCCGAATCATTTAGAGATCTTTCATAGTCTATGAGCTTATACAACCCATGACAAAATGTCAGAAACAATAATCACATCTCCATTTGACAGATCATGAACTGTAGACATGTCATCAACAAATTTCACAACCAAGCCAATCTTGGCTAATGCAGAAACTGATAACAGGTTCTTCTTGATCTCTTGCACAAATAAAGCATCCGACAAAGTGAAAGAACTACCATCAATAGTAGTCAAAATGATCTTACCAACTCCCATAACAGGATAAGAGGAGTTATTAGTGCATGTAACAGTATTCCCTGTAGGGGAAGGC
This sequence comes from Ceratopteris richardii, assembly GCA_020310875.1. Lineage (NCBI taxonomy): Eukaryota > Viridiplantae > Streptophyta > Polypodiopsida > Polypodiales > Pteridaceae > Ceratopteris > Ceratopteris richardii. The sequence goes on from CM035444.1 coordinate 107,494,381, forward strand.
TCGAGTGAAGAGAAGAAACTGCATTGCAAGGTAATATGCTTGGTCGCCCCACTCTCAAAGTACCAAACATCTGAGTCTACTGCAAACATGCACTGCTCATGAGATGATGGGTCAAAACTGCAGATAGTAGTAAACACCCATTCTTCTTCCTCCACAAGATTAGCAAACTCTGTTTTTGGTGTAGAGGCCTCTGCAACAATCATTCTAGCTTCTTTCTTCTTTGCCTCTTTAGAAGCCAGTTTTGGACACCTCTTTATGATATGATCAATCCCTTTACAATACTTACAAAACAATTTCTGCTTTTCTAATTTCTTCTCATCTTTATCTTCCTTTCTCAAATATGCAGCATTTGCAGATTTCTGCTTACTAGTTGAAGAGCTTCATTTTTCTTTGCCCTTCTGACTAGCCAAGAAAGCTTGTTTTGCAACACACATAATGGACCTGTTCTACCTGGATTGATCTTGCAATAGAACAGAGGCTTAACTCCTCAAATGACAAGGCATTTGGATTGCCTTTCATCATTAACCGAAGAGTAGAAGCAAAACTCTGATATGAATCTGGAAGACCATTCAGAACTGTCTGCACAAGTGAGCTATCTGGTGTAACCTCATTAGCAGAAATCAACTGTTCCTTCAAGTCTTTGATCTTTGTTAGAAAATTGTCCGTAGAATCACCTTCATTCATGTGCTCACTCTCCAACTGTTTTCGGAGGTAAGCAACACGAGCCTCATTCCTAGCTTGGTACAATGTGGTAGTGTATCCCAAGCATCCTTAGCTTCTCTGCAAGAGCGAATATGAGGAATAATGGCACGTTTAACAGACAAAGCTATCAATGCATGTGCCTGGCATCTCTGCCATCCCAACGAATTTGCTCTGTAGTAGGTGCAATAGAAACTGCAGCATGAACAGGAAAATGCACAATATCATCATCTTCGACACCTTCTGCCTCAGCTTCTGTACCTGTACTTGTAAAAAGTTCACGTGTGATAGGACATTTTTCAACACTCTGCACAATGTTCCACAGTCCTTTTGCAACCAATACATATCGCATCATATAAGCTCATAACGGGTAATTAGTACCATCCAACTTATCCTCAAGAACCAACATACAGAATACATCACTGCTTTCAGCCATGGCCGGTGACTAAAATACCTTGATGCAAAAAATTGACTATCTCAAAAAGTTGAACGGAACTACCCAGACGAATTATGCTAGACTTGTAGCAGACTTCGAGACGCTTATACTGGCGAACGAAAACTGGTATATACCTTTGGCACAAAAAGACGAAATAGCCTGCACAAGCACTGCGATAGTGCGTTCGGAGGTCAAAACAAGCTTATATCGTGATTTCGGCACGACAAAGCAAAGAAGTTTTGATCTCGAAAACACGCTGAGTATACTCACCAAAATTCGTGCGATTTTGAGACTGCAATCGGAGGAGTGTCGACGGTGCCCTAGATGAAACGACGACCTGCTCTGATACCAAATGTTGGAAATAGATGTTTGCGGAAGGACGCAAACAGCACAAGGAAGGAGAAGAAGCTTGGAGCACAACACACAATACTGCATGTATTATTAGAGAATGTACAAAGATAAGTAGCCCATTAAGGCAATAGGTGTATATACAAGCCGAGGGGAAAAAACCTCCTAAAGAGGGAAAAAAGTGCCTCGGCGGTATTAGTGTGTTCACACACATCGCTACCTAAATATATCAACATTTTGCTATTATAAAAAAAAAGCATGGAAATCTAAAAAAGATAATCGAAGCTTGCCTCAAATCTCTTAGCGAGAGAAAATTTCAAAAACATTGGTTTGGCCATGATCTCCATTGGATCAAGATAGACAATAACTAGACTCTAAAGCAAGATAAAGTTAATGTGCATCTAGACCAAAACTAGACACCCGACAAGAAAACTGACCTTCCAACTAAGCAAATACTGGGAAGTCCAAAATTAGCTCTCATACCTTAAATTTGTCAAGTAACTAAAAATAAATAAAAATTTATAGCTTTCTAGTCAATCCAAGCACTTCCTTTGATTGAGTTTGATTGTTTACAAATATTTGACCAGTAGGTTACCATTTTCATACCATTTTTTACCTAATTTAAAAGTTTCAAGGTAACATATGGATGTCCAAAAATATATGAAAATGATATACAAATCAAAATTCTACAGTGTGATGCATATATAATGGATTCATATTAGGTTCAGCATTTAAATCATGGGAAGGTCGAGGTAGCCTTGGAAGACCATATTAGGATGGTATGCTCTCCATCCATTATCGTATTTTTGCGAGGTTTATAACCATTAAAGGATCCAACTCTAATGTCCATTGTGCTAGCTACATGAGCTATCTATCACTTTAGAGTTTGAGCTCTAGTATGCATATCTTCTTGAGCTGAATTCATATTGCTTTGAGTCCACTCCTATCCAATGTTCAATCTATCAAGTGCTCTCCCTTTATACCTTACCTGGATCCTTTATTAATCATTCTCCAACAAGAAATGTGGTTACATTACAATGACTTAGAAAATCTACGCACGAAATAACATATACATAAAAACTTCTATTCTTCAGACTAAATCTCCTTACTGTAAACTGCAATCAAGATCGTTTCAAGCCTGATCAAGTTTTTCAAACAGTAATTTCAATCGCGAGGAAAAAGCATAATAATCCGAAGAAAATGGGAGACTTAGAATCTGAAAATGGCCAACACTAGTAGATATTTCAATAGAGCATGAGAAGTGGTTTCTCACAATAATTAGTGGGTAAAAAGCTCTTAGCACAACAAAGATCAAGAGGTGCGCGTGGCTTGTTCCTGAAACAAGTATTCTTTTGTCATTGCCCATTCGCTATGGTG